>AP025361.1:1800000-1959000 GCA_030295005.1 Cephonodes hylas
TAACAACATCGTATCCAATGAAAGTGTGTCGAATAAGGCAGTGTACCTCATACTCAGAATATTCAAAAGATATTCGTTGAAGGTCATACAGGTATACGCGCCGATCTCGACACACCCAGATGAAGAGGAGATCTATGAGAACATACGTCGAGCCATACATACTTCCAAAACGTACTTCAATGTTGTTATGGAAGACTTCAACGCAAAGTTGGGCATGAGAAGCGATGCGCAGTTGAAAGTGGGGCAATTTGGACATGGGCAACGCAACCCCAGGGGTTAGAAACAGACCGATTTTCTGGAGAAAGAGGGACTCTTTGCGATGAATTCTTTACTCTAGAAGCCGCCTCACAGGAAATGGACCTGGCTGAGTCCTGACGGTTCTACGAGAAATGAGATAGACTTCAGTGACGTCTTTGTGATCAACAGGGTGAAAACCGGCAGTGATCACCGAATGGATAGAGGCTCATTGAATATCAACGTCCAGTTAGAAAGGCGTCGCTTGATGAAGTCTACGCTTCGACCTACTCGCGCTCATATCCAAAACCCCGAGAGCTTTTAACTCGAGCTGAAAATTCGCTTTGAGTGTCTAGAAGAAAACCGTGTAGTGGACGAGTTAAACAGCGGTTTGGTAGAAGCTATCTGCGGCGGGATCTAAGCATTTTAGACCTCGCCGTAGAGATAGACCACAAAAACTCTCGTTCATACTCTTGACCTCATGGCTGAACGTCGATTCCGATCGTCCGTTGTCGATCGGTTTCCGATAAGGCTTTAGCACCTTAGATCACATCCATACGCTTCAGCAAGTTATACAAAAAACCGAGGAATATAACTTGCCGCTTTGTTTAGCGTTTCTAGGCAATGAAAAAGCCGTTGATTCGATCTAGACGTGGGCTGTGCTAGAGTCCCTCCAGCGGTGCCACATTGACTGCCGGTACATCAAGGTGTTGGAAAGCATATACAACAACGCCACCATGTCGGTCCGAGTACAAGATCAGAGCACGAAGGCTATTCCACTATAGAGAGGCGTGAGACAGGGAGATGTTATATCTCCGAAACTACTACTGTGCTGGAAAACACCTTCAAGCTCTTGGAGTGGAAAGGATTCGGCATCAACATCAACAGCGAGTATATCACACACCTTCGGTTTGCCGACGATATTGTAGTCATGGCAGAATGGCTGAAGGACCTTAGCACTACGCTCGAAAACCTTAATCGGGTCTCCCAATAGGTGGGTTTGAAATAAACATGAACAAGACGAAAATCATGTCGAATATTCATATTGTCTCCACCCCAATCGCAGTTGGGGGCTCGACATTTGAAGTTATTGACGAATATGTCTATTTAGGACGAGTGGTCCGGTTAAGTATGTCGACCTTCGAGAGAGAGGTAAATCGTCGAATCCAACTCGGTTGGGCAGCGTTCGGGAAGTTGCGAGACGTCTTCTCTGTGCCTGAAGACGAAAGTCTCCAATAGTTGTGTGTTACCAGTGATGACGTGCGGCACTGAGACGTGGCATCTCATTAAAGGCGTTATTGGACGGTTCAGAGTCACTCAACGAGTTATGGAGAGGGCTATGCTCGGGGTTTCCCTACGAGATCGCCTCAGAAATGAGGAGATTCGTAGGAGAACTAAAGTAACTGACATAGCCCAATGGATTAGCACGTTGAAGAGGAAATGAGCCGGTCACATGGCGCGGAGAACTGATGGTCGATGGGGCCAGAAAGTTCTCCAGTGGAGGCCACGTACAGGAAAGCGCAGCGTGGGACGTCCCCCGACAAGGTGGTCGGACGACCTTGTCAAGGTCGCGGTCGATAGCTGCAGGCGGCTTCCAACCGATCCCGGTGGAAGTCATTGCGAGAGACCTATGTCCAGCAGTGGACTTCGATAAGCTGATGATGGTGATGATGAATCTTTTTTTCCTCATCTTTCCAGACCATGCAGATTACTTATTAAGTATTTTGTAATTTGTATTTGGTATTTTAATTACAAATAGCTAAAATACTGTATTTTGTATTTTATATTTCAAATACCTTACTTAAAAGTATTTTGTATTTCGTATTTTAATAACTTGTGATAAAGTATTTTGTATTTTGTATTTCAATTAAAGTAAAGCATGTATTTTGCCCAGCCCTGACTATATAACAATGTTTTAATGCACTGCTTTTAATGTTAATACTTGCATATCGAATTCCAATATATTCCTTTTTGCATTTTGATTGTAAACGATTACAAATTATTGTGTGTATTAATAAAATTCAATAATTTATACGCAAAATTTAAAAGGTTTTTTTCTGTACTTTTATTCTGAATTTCATCTATTACTAACTATGTTAGCATCAAATTAAATGTTCTGTATATTCTCCTTTACCTGACACAAACAAACACATGCCATGGCGATGTATACAAAAAATATTATTAATAATAAGAGGAAAATCTTCTCATAAATGATCGATACATCAAGTTTATGCATTCATAATAAATATTACTATCCGGTTAATCTGCATTCATATAAATGAGCTCATGAATGAACTAAGGTTTGTTTACAAATAACTTGAGAATACTATGCATATGGCATCTAAAATATGTGTATATAAAGAAACTAGCTTTTGCCCGCGACTCCGTCTGCGTAGACTTTAGGGCTGAGTGCAGAAAGATAATAAGTGAATCTTTAATTTGTCTCATAAGTGTCTAAAAAAAGTTTTACTTTGAAAAATCTATTTCCGCATTTATAACATGTTTATTTCACGGGAACATTTAATTGTTACTTCACAGGGTCCTATTTATGTTCATACCTAAAATATATAACTTAGTCGAATAGTTTAGGCGTGAAAGCGTAACAGACTTACAGACTTACTCTTGCAATTATAACATGTACCCATACCCACGGGAACACATTTTCCAGGATAAAAGTATATCATGTTAATTCGGTGGGTCCTACCTATCTCTATACCAAAACTCATTTAGATTGATACAGTAGATCTTGAATATAGCTATTTCCACGGAAATACTACATTTTCCGGGATAAAAGTATTCTATGTTACTTTGGTGGGTCCTACCTATCTCCATACCAAAAGTCATTCAAATAGGTTCAGTACATCTAGATAATAATAATTCCCACGGGAATACTACATTTTCCGGGATAAAAGTATCCTTTGTTACTTCGGCGGGCCCTACCTATCTCCATACCAAAAATCATTGAAATCTGTTCAGTAGTTCCTGAAATACCCATTCCCACGGGAATACTACATTTTCCGGGATAAAATGTATCCTATGTTACTTCGGTGGGCCCTACCTATCTCCATACCAAAAATCATTCAAATAGGTTCAGTAGATCCAGAAATACCCATTCCCACGGGAATACTATATTTTCCGGGATAAAATGTATCCTATGTCACTTCGGCGGGCCCTACCTATCTCCATACCAAAAATCATTCAAATAGGTTCAGTAGATCCAGAAATACCCATTCCCACGGGAATACTATATTTTCCGGGATAAAATGTATCCTATGTCACTTCGGCAGGCCCTACCTATCTCCATACCAAAATCATTCAAATCGGTTCAGTAGATCCAGGAATACCCGTTCCCACGGGAATACTACATTTTCCGGGATAAAATGCATTTTATGTTGCTTCGGTGGGCCCTACCTATATCCATACAAAATATCATTAAAATCGGTTCAGTAGATCCAGAAATACCCATTCCCACGGGAATACTACATTTTCCGGGATAAAATGCATCCTATGTTACTTCGGTGGGCCTTACCTATCTCCATACCAAAAATCATTGAAATCGGTCAAATGGTTTAGACGTGAAAGCATTACACAGGCAGTGTTACTTTCGAGTTACAATACATGCTCATCCCACAGGAACCCTACATATTCCCGGGATAAAATGTTGTTCATGTTACTTCATAGGATCTCATTTATGATCATACCGAGAATCATAAAAGTCGGTCGAATGGTTTAAGCGTGAAAGCGTAAGAAAAATATAGTGTTTTTTACCCAATCCCACGGGAATACTACATTTTCCGGGATAAAAAGTATCCTATGTTACTTTGGTGGGTCCCATCTATCTTCATCCCAAAAATCATCCAATTCGGTTCAGTACTTTTTGAGTTTATTCGTAACAAACATACAAAAGTCCAAAAATACAAACCTTTCCTCTTTATAATAATAGTATAGATATATGGACTAGTATTATTATTAAATAAACTATTATTTATTGAATTTTGTGTATTTTTGTGGTTGGTTGTCCCGGGTCTTATTTTATTTTAAGTGTCTCAGGAGGACATAAAACTTCAAACTTTGAACCCGCGACCGCCGAGATCACTACTTGACTATGTGCCATAACATATCCTAACCCTAGCTACACCTTTGACTTTTTGGAGATGTGTGTGTTGGCAAATTATCACTTTAATGGTGAAGGAAAACGTCGTGAATCTGCACACCTAAAAGTAAGGGGAATTTCTTAGAAAACCCACACCAGGCTAGCGTAGTGGACTAATGCCTATACCCTCTCAGTTGTAGAGAAGCAGTTGGATTTATATGGGTTGATGATGATAATGGCAGTGATGGCCTCGGGGTTTGGGCGCGCGGCCGAGAATCTCGCCAGTCGCGGGTTCGAACCCCAGGCACACACCTCTGACTTTTCGAAGTTATGTGTGTATTCACATTGAGTTATCACTTGCTTTAACGGTGAAGGAAAACATCGTGATGAAACCTGCACACCTAAGAGTTCTTAGGAATTTCTTAGATGTGTAGTCCGCCAACCCGCACTAGGCCAGCGTGGTGGACTATGGCCTAAAACCCTCTCAGTGGTAGAGGAGACCCGTGCTCAGCAGTGGGCGTACATGGGTTGATGAAGAAGAAGAAGAAGAATATGATGATAAAAGACCATTTCAGTTCTGCATAAGAGTGGACTTAAACTCCGCCCCATCATATTACCGATTCAAATCATTCTCTAAAAATTTGGCCACGCCTTAAAATATGACGCTGTACATTTAATTTATTCGTGTCTTAAAACTGGTTAAAACTGACGAAAAACGTATTAGCTGTTTTTAGATTGCACTTTGCTGGGTTACTATTAGTCTCATGAAGAAGTATGTCAGTGCTTCATATATAATTTACTAGCGGACCCGTGCCCACTTCGTTGGGCAGTAAATATTTTTTGCTTATGATTAAATTATCACTTTGGTCAGGTAAACACTGATTGTTATGATTTATTTTCCGACTGCAAATAGGAGAGATTATATTTTAACTGCTTATTTTTGTGTGTAAATGAAATCATTAAAATTGAACTTATTATGTTTATTTTAATTTTTCAAAACTTCTTTGTATACTAATATTAGACGTGATGTTATTATTGGGTACCAAAATATATTGTCTTTCAGGAGGTCCAACCCGAGATAAGGCAACATAATATCACTCAGCAGATAACAGCATAGTCGCGGCTCCATATTTATGTCGTAGTTTACTCTCCAGAGGCCTATTTATGCCCATACCAAAAATTATACAAATCGCTCAAATTATTTAAACGTGACACTGTAAAGCGCCGTTCGGCGCGTTGTGAATCATTTTTGCGCGCTTGGTCATTATTTTGAACCTGCGATATCTTCTAAGATACTCATTGAAATCAAATGATGTAAAGGGCAAATTCATTTTAAATTAAATACTTATACTAAATAATGCATTTATTTGGATAAGGATTAATATTATCTTTATAAAAACGCCTTCACAAAAAATCCTTTATTTTAGAACAAATTTGGCTAGCATAAAAAAGGTTATAGTGAACAAACCCTAAAAGTTAGACATATGCTACCGCTGACTTTTTTGTAGGCATTATCAAGCTCTACAACTTTTCTCTAGGACCCAACTATGTATCTCCCATGGGTAAGGCAGCGTTTGCAAAAAACGCTTTCGTTCGTCCGTTTTTTCTCCGACTTACTTTGCAAATCCTGCTACAAAAAAAAAGTTTTATCATTTTTCAGACTAATATATAGCCTATGACACTCACAAAGAACGTAGCTTTCTAATGGTAAAAGAATTTTTAAAATCGGTTCAGTAGATCCCGAGTTTACTTTCTACAACGTCACAAACATACAAACATACAAACTCACAAACCTTACCTCTTTATAATATTAGTATAGATGTGTGGTATGTAGCCAGTGGCGTTATATTCAAAGCACAAAAGCAATTAAGCAGAAAGAAATTTCGAATAATTCTTAATCTTTAGGCCTCCCCAAGACAGGCCTACGTTCAGCAGTGGACGGCGATAGGCTGATTGATGATGATTGATGATTAATCTTTAAGCCCTATAAAAATTTATAGACGATTCCTCCAACTTCCATCGAGCCTGAACACGCTTTTCCGTTTTTAGATATTTGTGCCACAAATTAAGAAGTATGCTTTCGGATGAGACGTTGGATGCGTTTTTATTTCAAAGATGATTTTTCGTGGCTTAAATAAGTAACTTATAGTTCCTATATTAATATTTTATTTAAAATACATTGATCTCTTAGCATAGTCTTTTTTGTAGTATAATGGCGTTTGTTTTTTTAAATAAAAGGGCTTAGTTTGTTTATTTTATCAGAAGAAATTATAATTGTATTTTATTTTTGAATATTTAAGTAAAGATTTAAAATAAAAGATTGATTTTAATATGTATTACATTTTTTTTGTTACCACCTTTAATTACTAATACAATCCCGGGACTACCCCGGGATCCCGGGATTAACTGTTGATAATCCCGAAATCCCGGGATTACAAAAATCGACCGGGATCGAATCTTCTAGTGGCGGCACCGTTGTAGACAATAATGTCGTTGTCTTAGGTAGAGAACTCCTTAATCTGGTACTCGACTCGTCTCCGGAATTCATGAGTTACTAGTTACTACGGATATATAAATTAAAGAAACTTCTTAATATTCTAAAGCTGCGCACTGTTTCACCCTGGACAGATTTACCTGTGGTAGTGGAAGTACCAGACCAAAACTATTTATCGTGATTTTATCACCACTCTGTCGACAAGGTACACATCTATGCAAAGTTTTATCTCTCTAGCATTAACTATTTGGAAGATAAGCCGAGGATAGACACGACGAAATAATAAGGGTTCCATTACATGAACTACGGAATCCTAAACACTAACAGCCGTACTTACGACTGCAAAGTATGTTTAACTTTGAAAATATTTAACTAACGTTTATAACTTTAGCAAATTAAACTGACCACACTTCAGTTGAGGTCACTCAAGCTGTTACTTCATATCTCCACGTAACCTTTGCATTACAGGTAAAACCGTGTCGTTGGCTATTTAAAACAGGTTTGTGTAAATGTGTTGACAAATATTTTCTTCTGCAATCTGATTTAATAATTGCATTCGATTTATTTTTAACCTTCGTAAATATGACCACGTTTCCATTTTCCGTTCTAAACTTAATTGGTTACCTATCCGCCAACGCCGATCTCTGCGCGCTCTCACTACCCTTTTCTCAATTCTTAAATCTCCTACTCCGCCCTCTTATCTGACCCCTCATTTTCAATTTCTTGGATGTAACCATGACAGAAATCTTCGCTCATCTTACAATTTTCTCCTTTCGTGTCCTTCTCATTGCACTGACTTTCTTCACTCTTCTTTTTTCATTCAGTCTATTCTTCTTTGGAACGCACTCCCCCTCGAAATCAGGATGTTGACAAGTCGCTATTCCTTTAAGGTAAGGGTCCGGCAACTTTTGTTGAATCAAATATCCGAATTACCATAGTATATATTTATGTATGTATGTGTATGTAGTTATGTGTGAATATATTGTATAAATGTATTTTTTAATAAGTATGATTTTATTATATACTTTATATGTATGTAGGGTTATATATTTTTATTTATATAGTATGTAGGTTTATTCATGTTTGTGTATATTACTGTAACATCAATTTTTATGCACCTATTCGTGTTTCTCTTCACCACCCTGAGGTTGACTGGTAGATAATGCCTTCGGCATTAAGTCCGCCTTTATACTTGTATATGGTATATAAAGATTAAATAAATAAATAAATAAATTTACAAGGAAAAGAAAAATTATGGAGTCTTAGGAATGTCATACAATATAAATAAATACGGGATGTATTCAAGAATACGAGTCTTGTGTTGTGGGTATTATAAATTACGAGAGGCTTTTCGGTCTCACAAACATCCAGACCCAAAACCAATATTTTTGGATCCCACAAATATCTATCTCGGTGCGGGGACTGAACCCGCGGCCTCTTGTTTCGCAAGCTGGCTTCAAACCAACTGCGCCACAGGGCTCTCATATGCTAATAGCTGTAATATGCTTCTGCTAACATATAGCTTTCGTCACTGACAAATAACGTAGCCTTCTATTGGTAAAAGAATTTTCAAAATCAGTTTAGTAGATCCCGAGTTTACCCCTACAACGTCACAAACTTACAAACTTTATCTCACTACAATATGCTCCTTACAATATACTCTTTACGTAAGTATTGGTTGAGAATTTAGACGCGGGTTTTAAGAAAAGAGTTAATGTATGGTTAACTAAAATTAAAGACGTAATTGCTGTTTATATTTTGACAGTTTTCTAGAGAATTACATTTCTCTAGAAAAAAATGACCTACATAAGTCTTTAGTAACACGTAACTCTGTAAATATCAAAATCGATTAAGCGACAGACAAATGTTTATGACCGTTTGGTAATCTACATAAATTTATAAGTAGGTCTTCTTTTTTTTTGACATAAGTATTTCTTTTTTTTTGTGTCTCCAAAAACATATTAATCTATAAAAAACCGTGGTAGTAAAATAACTTTTTTGGTATGTGTGAAGGAACTGTAAAATCGGACTCGCACAAATTATTATATTCATTCGGTCGTCAGTTACATTTCGTTCTTCATACGACAGAGACCTAATTTACGTTGTTATTATGAAAGTGCTTTATATATTTTTAACGTTTGTTTGTTTCGGTAAGTGAATTATTTTTATAAACGTTGACATTCAGTTGATTTGATTCCGACTTCAAAGTATTACTAAAACATCCTGTAACATTCTACTAAACATTAACTGCAAGATTTTTTTGTTGAGAATTACGATATAAAATTTCGAAAATATAAAGGTGAACCAGTAGAGTTGAAAAATATTTATGTTCTCAGGCGTAGGTAGGGCAACTGGTTGGCAAACTAATAAAAGTGCTGTAACTAAAAACATGTCGAAGCTGATTATCCGTAATTAATGATAAAAAGTTATATTTAATTTTAATTTCTTTAAATTAACTTAATGCTTAATGTGTTATAAAAAAGTAATAGATAATTGTTTTTTTTGTTAATTATAAAGCTTTAAATTATGAACAGTATGTTATAATTACACCCAACAGTCAAATACATAGTTATAACCGAAAATATGCAAGTCCTGTGTCGTGGATATCAGAACCTACAGATCCTTTTCGCTCTCACAAACACCCATACCCGACACAATTATTACTGGTTCGTCCAGACACTTGTCTCGGTGCGGTAACCTTTCCCAAGCTAGTGTCTAGCTGCGCCACAGGGCTGTCTCTTCTTATTCGTGTTAATTTTTAGGGGAGGGCTGGTCGGGGCCATCATATCACCGCATTCCGGGGTCTTCATATCACAGCGTCCCGGGGCATACGTACCACGGCGTTCCAGGATCTTCATATCACAGTGTTCCGGGGCCTTCGTATCACGGTGTTCCAGAGCCTACCTATCACGATTTTCCGAAGCCTACATATGACCATGTTCCGGGGTCTACCTATCACGATTTTCCGAAGCCTACATATGACCATGTTCCGGGGTCTACCTATCACGATTTTCCGAAGCCTACATATGACGATGTTCTGAAACCTACATATGACCATGTTCCGGGGCCTATAGAAGCCGGTGAACCGGTACCTACATATGACGGCGGTCCGGAACCTACAAATAACATTCCGACGGTGCCTTTCGTAAGCGGAGGATTTCGGGTGAATGCCCAGTTTGCCAAGTGGCACGCCGGCATCTACAAGAAGACAACAAATCCCTATCTCCAGATATGTGGCGCCACCATTATCGCCAAGCGGGTTGTCTTGTCAGGTCTGTATAATCTTATTATCATCATTGGTCCATATACGTTCTACTGCTGAGCGCGGGCCTCCTCTACCATTGCAAGGGTTTAAGCTTTACGCTGGCCTGGTGCAGGTCGGAGGACTACATATCTAAGAAATTCCTAAGAAGTTTTAGATGTGCTGATTTCATAACGATGTTTTCCTTCATCGTTAAAGCAAATGATAAAGTCCGAGTTTTCAACTATCACGACGATATTCGCGACCGCGTGCCTAAACCTCGGTGCCATCACTGTTTTTAATAAAATATTCAGTGCGTATGATTATTTCCAGCGGCGCACTGTTTCACCCTGGACCGGCGCATTCCTCCTGCCTCTGACTACGTCGTGGGTGCCGGCAAGATATACAGGCCTTGGAACAACCAGAATGACACAGAAGCTCAGAAACGTGACGTAAGTTTGCAGATTTTGAATTGTGACCCACGAAATTGAGGTTAAGGCAACCCTCGGTTATTAACAAGTATTGTAGGTGAATTTTGAAGTAGCGGTTTATAAAGATAATATAACTCATGAACAATATACCTTGCTTTAACCGTGAAGGAAAGCACCGTGATAAAACCTACGCACCTAAAAATTCTTAGGTTTGTAGTCCGTCGATCCGCACCAGGCCAGCGTGGTGGACAAAAGCATGAACCCTTTCAATAGTAGAGGAGGCCTGTGCCCAGCAGTATAAAGGCAGATGATGATGATGATAAAATCTATGTCCTTTTTATTACATACACTCACGTTCATATTTCCCAAAGAGATAGCCAGAGATACATTTCTGCACCTATATTTGGCCAAATGTGTTTTTGTCCTAAGTAATAGAAGAGCTAATGGTGTAAAACCCAATAAAACTGTGCTCGACCCGGAACTCGAACCGATGGTTGCAAGGCTGTCTTTTAACTAAAAATCACCCAAATTGGTCCAGATTTTTAGGCCTGAAAGCGTAATAGACTAAGTTTCTTACACAATATAGATATAAATGTTTCGTTTTTGTATTGCTATTTTTTAGATTTTGCGATGTTATAAGTTGTGACAAATTCATACAGTTTTATTTGTCCAACAAATAAGTTGATAATATTCAAAGTCAGTTATAATTTAGTTTAGTAGTATAATTTAGTATGAATGATAAGTAAAAAGCTTGCAAATTCCTCATGAAGACGCAAAAAATATTTTCCTTATGTATACGGTCAATGACATGTCTTCATTAGCGTAACATATTCAGAAATTGCTTTAACAGAATAATGTTAAAACGATTTTTTAGTTGTAAGTTTGTTATAGTTCAATATTTTTATTCACGTTTACTTCTACTAGGTTCAAATGGTCGTTTTAGTCCTAGAAAAAAGGTTTTATTATGTCGTTGTATAACCTTGCATAACATTCACATTTTGTATCTCAAAGTCAAAGTTAATATTCAAGTTGACTTTACAAGTGCTTTTGAATCATCATTTTAAAACATTTTTTTGATACTATTTTTAAAAGTATTTCTTTTATTTAATTGTAAGGTTCGTTGGACGAATACTAAATCACTACAAAGGTGGCTTTTACAAGTACTTTTGAATCGCCAATTACAGACTATTTTTAACTAAACTGTTGCCGCTTCGAAACTGGGTATCGCTAATGCGCAAAAAGGATCTAATTTCTGCATTCGATCATCCCAAAAGTTCAACATAAATATTCAGAGCTAGTTTTCATAGATTTCAGCCTCGAAGAAATTCCAAAATTCCAAAACAGAACGTGAACTCTTCTCATATTCCAGGTGGTACAGATTCACATCCCGCCGCGGTACCAAGGGAACATTGCCAACTTCCAGCAAGACATCGCCGTGGTAGTCGTCAACAGTGACTTTGTATACAACGCGTTTGTGTTCGCCGCTTGCCTCAGTTTCGACCCTAAAAAAGACGAAAATCACCTGCGGGCAGAAGGACTAGGAACGGTCAGTATACTTTAGATGATGATGATGATGAAGATGTAGTGAGGCTTATGGATAAGGCCGAGTCAAACCTCGATGGTCGCTGGTTCAAACCAAGAGCAGATCCAGCTTTGGCGCCTTTTGAGAGGCGATTTAATCGTGGGCAAGTCTCAGGAATTTCAAATTTAATTTTAATAATATAAGATAGAGGTAAGAATAAGTATATTACTAACGTATGTAAAGGGGTGTATAAATACGGCCGAATAATGCGTTTGCAAAAAAACATTGTTTAATCAGCGGTTCACCTTGTTCCTGTTTTCCCCCTGGATCCGCCCTTGGTTCATACCAGGGCAGACACCTTTGACCATTTGAAGCTATGTCAGTGTCGGTACTTCCACAGAAACCCAAAATCTTTACACGTTAATTATACAAATATAGATTATAATTGCTTATTTTGGGGTCAGTGTACCCTCATTTATATGTCAAAAGTTAAATTATTTTTCCTCTATTGTTAAGTGAAGATTTAATGGCTAAAGATTATTGGGCAATTTGTGTGGTAGGCTCGGCTTTTAGGATCCTATGGGAGTACTACCACTGGTATGTCCCAACACTTTTGTTTCTGTTACAGGTAGTAGGTTGGGGTCTAGTAGGAGCCAACGAAAATCCGTCACAAGTGTTACAAGGTGCCACCCTCCCGAGCGTTCCCATCGACAAGTGTATAGAAGATAGTCCAGCCGGCTTCAGGAGCTCCATCACCGGAGACAAGATCTGCGCTGGATACAGCAACGGTAAATTATTCAGAATTCGTAGAAAGTAGAGATGCGCCGAGTTACACTTTTGCCGAGTAACGAGTACCGAGTTTTACTCGGTTCAATTTTTTTTCAACCGAGTACTCGGCCGAGTAACTCGGTTCAATTAAATTTCCAATTCGCGCGTGGTACATTAGAATTTAAATAGCCTGTTTTCGGAGGCCGGTAACATCTACGAAGAATAGAGGAATAGGCTGTTACCAGAACGTGCAGCGAGGCTTGTGTTCCTGCATCATAACTTCATCATCAACCCATATACGCCCATTGCTGAGCACGGGTCTCCTCTCCCATTGAGAGGGTTTAGGCCATAGTCCACCACGCTGGCCTAGTGCGAGTTGACGGACTACACACCTAAGAAATTCCTAAGAACTCTAAGGTGTGCAGGTTTCATCACGATGTTTTCCTTCACCGTTAAAGCAAGTGATAATTAAATGTGAATACACACATAACTTCGAAAAGTCAGAGGTGTGTGCCTGGGGTTCGAACCCGCGACCGTCGAGATTTTCGACCGCGCGCTCAAACCTCGAGGCCATCACTGCATCATAACTTAGCTTTATCCAATTTTAAATACCTATTGATTATTTTTATTATGTACTATAATTTTGATTTTATTTATTGAGATTTTCAAAGATTTCCTAAATTACTAAATAATTTTTGATTAACACAGTTGTTTACGAAATGAAATAAAATAATATTTATTGAATCTATAAAATGTTTAATACATCGCTTAAATTCAATAATTTCAAATTTTACCACCCTGTTCACGACCTTGTCAAGGTCGCAGGACGTCGCTGGCTGCAGGAGGCTTCCGATCAAGTCCGGTGGAAGTCATTGGGGGAGGCCTATGTCCAGCAGTGGACTTCCATTGGCTAATGATGATGATGATGACTGTTGTTTAAATTATATCTACCGAAATATATTGCATTTCTTAAACAGAGTATACTCGGCATTCAAACCGAGTTATTCGGCCGAGTACGAGTATCAAAAAACCCGCCGAGTACGCCGAGTACCGAGTATCAACCGAGTACTCGGCCCATCTCTAGTAGAAAGTTATCAATAAAAACTCAAGGTATCTAAAACCTTCTTCAGTCGAAAGTCTTCTTACAGTCAAGATAATTCGCTTTCAGTAGTAGAACTAGTAAAAGCTTCTTCATCAACCCATATACGCCCACTGCTGAGCACGGGTCTCCTCTACCATTGAGAGGGTTTAGGCCATAGTCCGCCACGCTGGCCTAGTGCGGGTTGGCGGACTACACACCTAAGAAATTCCTAAGAACTTTTTAGGTGTGCAGGTTTCATCACGATGTTTTCCTTCACCGTTAAAGCAAGTGATAATTCAATTTGAATACACACATAACTTCGAAAAGTCAGAGGTGTGTGCCTGGGGTTCGAACTCGCACCGCCGAGATTCTCTACAGCGCGCCTAAATCTCGAGGCCATCACTGCTTAGTAAAAGCTAATGTATGTAATACATACTTAGTACTTATTGGACACAAGATCTGCGCTGGTTACAACAATAGTAATAGCGATTTTTTCAAAAAGAAACTTATAATGTTGCTTGTTTGATTGTGGTAATGTTATCTCTTAAGCAGGTATCTACATAAACATAAGTTTCTTACATCAACCTAGATATTCGACTTCCTTACAATCTAGTTCATTAACGCTCTTCTTTAACGTTGAAGTGAACACCGATGGTACACGAAATCAAGACAAAGAAATTTGCAAAATAATTTGTGTCGAATCATGCATTTTACAAATGTAACTAAAGCAAAGACTTTTGGTATTCTGTAGATATTATCCAAAACAGAGTTTAAAAATACTGTGATAGAAGACTAAAATAGGTAAAAAATACCATAATGATTCCTTAGGCTTCTATACACACGTAAACATACAATGTACAAAAACTGCATCAGGAAATAACATTCACATTTTTACCAACCAAGTTGAACGACATTTCTTAAATTATTTTTTTAGATTTTTTAACATCGTCAAGGTTATTTAGTCACCGTAACTACTACCAGTCTCAACTTTGGATCACGTTCCGTTAATGTGTATTGTTTTCAGACCGTGCTCGGAAAATGAGGCAGGTAATGTCTAATGTGATTAAAACCCCGTGGTGTTAATGGAAAAACCGACACAAGATAAAAATTTTGACAAATCATACAAACCACGTATATTTAATACTGATAGTTGTATGGATTTTCTTTAACGCCAATGGGCATGCAATCACAGTAGCTATTACCAGCCTTAGTTTTCGATCACGTTCCGATTATCTGTATACATTTATTCCCAGGTACGGCTGTATGTCGCGGCGACAGCGGCGGTGGCCTCATCTTCTCCACAATAGACGAGAATTTCCGTCGCTTCGAGTACGTTCGGGGCGTGGTCTCCACATCCCCGAGCAGCCAGGACGAGTGCAACATCTACACCTGGGCCACGTTCACCCACATCCTCGCCCACGAACACTTCATCAAGTCCATCGTGCCTGACGCAGACAGCACTTGCGATCCCTCCAATGCCCAGCCGTTACAGCCAATCAGCCAAAATACAGGAGCAACAGCACTGTCTTCGCAGGAGCTGAGGAGTGTAGAAAACATCCAGAGTTATTTGACGAGAAATGGATTCGACCAGTACATGTGTGTTAAGTCAGAGGGTGGTTTCGAATTTACTGATAGGATACGTTAGTGAAAATAATGTTTTGGAACTTGAATAAATATGTATATAAGATTAGTGATTTGTTGTCTTTATTATAACCTTGGCTTAGAAAATTAGGTGTCACGTACGTTTTACAGTTAGTAAAAGTCTTTATCATCATCTGTCTAAGTATGACCGATTGGTGGGCACAGGCCTTCTCTGACATTGAGAGGGTAGTTAGTTAATGAAAATAATCCTTGAGAATATCTCAGAGGTTCCCATTCATAATACTCCATCGCCACTTTAAGAGCGTGTAAGAGATTAGTACACGTTCATAGCTATAAAATCTTACGCCTGTATTCCGCGAAGGGGTGGGCATACTTGTGCGTGGAATCAATTAGACTGTCGTTGATATCCCGGATAATTTCATGTTACTAATTCACCCGAAGTTGTTATCATTTGTATAATCCGAAGTGAAGCAAGTAATTAATATGACAATGTTTTAAGATATATATTTCTTCATACCTTATTTCCTTAATAAAAATTCAAATTTTTTATACCAAAATTCAATTAAAAATTTTTACTTGCAATAGCACTGAGTCTCGTAAAAAGGGCATGAATAAATCAAACATTATGCTACACTTGTAACTGGTTTTGGATCACATACATTCTGAATAGGTTTAGGCCTTAGTCCACCACGCTGGCCTAGTGCAGTTTTCAATTGCAAATGTTTTCTTATGCTGTTAAATTACGTGATAATTCATTATTAAAACACATAACTTCGAAAAGAGGTGAGTGCCTGGGGTTTGAACCCACGTTCGTAGAATTTTTTTGTTACGACTGTGTACTTAAACCTTGAGGTAATCACTGGCATTTACTGCTTTAAATCTTGAGGCAGTCCATCACAACTTTCATGTAATTGTCAGTTTATTACAAAAAATTATCGACACGTGAATCCTTTATGCCAAACAGGAAAATCGTCTCAAAAACTCGGGTGTATCAAGATGTGGTGAATAAGCTTCAAATGAATTATTGTATACTTATTTTTAAGTTCCAGTTTATTTGACCTTTTTGTTTTGAAATCTTGCAGCGTGCCAAAGTAGTCCATCTCACGTTTTATCAGCCTTTGGCTAATCTGAGTTGCCGAAATAGATCAAATTGTTTCGAGCTTAAATAAATGTTTCAAGGAAGTATTTATGTGAATTAAAAAAGAAAAAATAGTAATGGCATATTACAGGTTTACGCCCGCGATCGAGAATCTTGACGTCTGCGGGTTCAAACACCAGGCACACACTTATGACTTTTCGAAGTTATGCATGTATTCACTATAAGCATTTCTTACTTCAACGGTGTAGGAAAACATCGTTATGAAATTTATACATCTAAAACTTTTTAGGAATTTGTCCGTCAACCTGCACTAAGCCAGCCAGCTGGCCAGCGTGCTGGACTAAGGTTTAATTCTCTCAAGAGTTAAGAAGGCCCGTGCCCAACAGTGGGACGCATTTGGATGATGATGACTTACCTGCATTGACGCGGAAAAATGGTCTGACACACTGCCATTTTCTCATGTTTGTTTCGTTTTAGGCGGCCCCTAGACGGTCAATTAAATTGCGCAATATTTCGAATCGTGCAATATAACTGATCTTTTAAGCTCAATATTGAAGATTGCGCAATGATTGAACAAAAGATTGAGCGACTTTAATTTTTATTGTACAATATTTTTCCATTGCATCGTGTAGGGCCAGTATTGTGCAATATTTTTAGTATCTGTACATCCTGATGTGGAGAACACACGCGCCCGCAAAAATATCGCGAAAAGAGAATCTAAAACTTACGAGAGAGAGTTTACCGTCGAATGTATTGAATTATACATAGAATTACCATCTCTATGGACTGTCAAGAGCAAAGAATATCATGACCACATTAAAAAAAACTTTTAAAAGATTTTTTTAAGTGCATTTCCGCCTTTTCTTGTAACAATCTTACACCAGCGACGTGTCCGTTTACGTTTACGTTTAGCCATAAGCAACAACACCACAGCTGCAGGTGCATCTTGTTCGGACATAAAGTTCCAATTGAACACGAAAACATAGATCAGTTCGTATTTTTGTGCAATATTTTTTTCTAAGAAATTCCTCTAACTTTTAGGTGTGCAGATTTCCTGACGTTTTCCTTCACCATTAAAGTGATAATTCATTGCCAACACACACATCTCCAAAAAGTCAGGTGTGGCTGGGGTTTGAACCCGCGACCGCCGAGATCACTACTTGACCATGAGTCATAACACAGTTTGCTATAGTCCTGTAGAAGTATTAAATATAAAATAAGACCCCGGACAACCAACCACAAAAAAACACAAAATTCAATAAATAATGGTGTATTTAATAATAATACTAGTCCATATATTTCTTTATATACACATATTTTAGATGCCATATGCATAGTATTCTCAAGTTATTTGTAAACAAACCTTAGTTCATTCATGAGCTCATTTATATGAATGCAGAGTAACCGGATAGTCTAGTAATATTTATTATGAATGCATAAACTTGATGTATCGATCATTTATGAGAAGATTTTCCTCTTATTATTAATAATATTTTTTGTATAAATCGCCATGGCATGTGCTTGTTTGTGCCAGGGAAACGAGAATATACAGAACATTTAATTTGATGCTAACATAGTAATAGATGAAATTCAGAATAAAAGCACAGAAAAAAAACTAGTTCCTTTTAAATTTTGCGTATAAATTATTGAATTACATTAATACAGTATTAAAAAGATATTTGTATTAATTTACAATCAAAATACAAAAATAATATATTGGAATTCGATATGCCAGTATTAACATCAAAAGCAGTGCATTAAAAACATTGTTACATTGTCGTTAACATTGCCTCATTCATTATAGATACTAAAATTTTCATATTTTTTGAATTTAACTTAAAAATAAATGTAAGTTTCAAAATGAAAACAATTCAAAATTCTAGTCCAAATTTATTTAAATTACAATGCTTTGTAAACAACATTTTACAACATATGAATTGAATAAAAAATTAATCACAAAATTTGAAATGAGCGATAGCATAAATCGACGGAAAATGTACAAGCTTTAGACGAGGTATAAAAATACAAAAACGATATTTAAACAAAACATACTAAAAGATAACAGTTGGATTAATATACAAATACTTTATTCATATTTTCTCCTATCATTCCTTTTTCTGAATATTACATTGTCAGGCTTCCTACTGCTCTCTTAACTCACATAATTTAACATTCAAATTAAAAATTTCAACTGCCATTTTCAACTTGGTCATATCATTACCATCATCAGCCCATACACGTCAAACAGCTGGGCACGGGCCTCCTCCACAATTGAGGGTTTATGCCTTAGTCCACCACGCTGGCCTAGTGCTGGTTAGCTGACTAAACAGTTAACAAAAATCATTCAAAATTAAAATTGTAATTTTTATAATATATTAAAGAAAAAATTATCATTAGTTGTAATAATCCAGTTGGTTATCCCACCTCAAAGCAGTTAATAGATAGTAACAACATCAAAATCGGCTTAGCAGCTCAACGAATGTCATCTACCAATGACAATCGAGAATGACATCCGATAAGTCACTGTCGTTTCGCTGGTACATAAATTAATTAAACATTTGCTTAATACAGGGTGTATTCAGACCGTGATCGGAAACTGAGGCAGGTTATACATAGTGTCAATACAAACCCGCTGGCGCTAAAGAAAATCCCGACAAAAGACAAAAATTTTGACGTTTTCCATACAAACCGCGTTCATTTAATACCGATGGTAAACGTATATTTTTTATCTTTTGTCGGGATTTCCTTTAACGCTAACACGTTTGTGGTCGCCGCAGCTATTACCTGCCTAAGTTTCCGATCACGGTCTGTATACACCCTGTATAGGGTGTATAAAGGCCTTTATCGTAAGCTGAGGCAGGTAATATCTAAGGTTACTAAAAACCCCTTGGCGTTAAAGAAAATTTCTACAAAAAAAATTTTTTGGCGTTGCCTAGCAACCACATACATTTTATATGTATGGTTGTATGAAAAGTCAGTGTTTTTATTTTTTTAACTCCAGTCGGTTTGTGATCACCGTAGCTATTACCTGCCTCAGTTTCCGATCACGGTCTGAATACACCTGCATATTTAAACCCAGCGTAAAAGGTAGTTTTTTGAGTAATTATTGTTAATACTTTATAACTATAACTCAAAAACCAAATTCTTATTTTAATATTAAATTTTTTCTTCCATTCCAAGTTTTTCCTTTAATTATTTTTGCCTAGTAGAACCTTATTAACTCGAAGTTCTATTCGTAAAACACAAAAACATTTTTTCCGCCCCGGGAATTGAGCCCAGGACCTCTAGATCACACGGCACATGCATGACCACGTTAGACGAATTAATTTTAAGCCCCACGTAATAGGGCTGAGTCTATTTCAAAGTAAATTCAAATACTAACATTTTCGTTTTTAACCCGACCCTGGTATCGAATCTAGGACTTCGCAATCTCTGACACTAAACTTATACACAGAAGACACGAGACGAAATTTAAATTTGTTGATTACTAAATACCTTTATGATTAAAATGAGGAATCAATGTTTTACTTCGATATTTTAACCTATAATAATAAATACACCCCCAAATAAATACACCCAACAGTCACATACATAGCTCTGACCCCACACTAGGTTACAAGACCTGTGTCGTGGGTATCAGACACTACGAGAGACTTTTTCGGTCTCACAAACACCCAGACCCGAAACAAATATTTGTGGATCACACAAACATTTGTCTCGGTGCGGGGATCGAACCCGCGGCCGCACGTTTCGCAAGCTGGTATCTAGCCAACTGCGCCACGGAGCTGTCAATAATAAACTTTAACAGCTAACGATTAAACATGAAATAATTAAAAATTATAAGAGCTACTTTTTACCGACTTTTCATCAGGTAGAGTATATTTTAATCATCGAGATACGAGAAATTTTACATAATGAGAATGTAAGTGACTAAAATCGATTAAGTCTTTCGTTTTACAATTGCTTGCTTTTTTACACAATTTTTTTAACTGAATTTTTATATTTATTCTCCACTGATATAACCAAACTGAGGATTTTTTGATTATATACCTGAATATTTTTCTGAGGATAAAATCACATATACAAATTCATTATAACATATCATTATGCATTTCACTATGACTTTACAAATAACGAATATATCATATTAAAAGCATTATATATTGCTAATACAGGCTGTTTGCAAATATGTCTCAATTTTTTTTCATCCAATAGATGGCGCTGTACAGCAATTGATGAAGCTTAAAGTGTGTAACGGGGTGTGGCGTCAGAGGTGACGTCATATGGGGAATGACATATACAGGGTGTTCTAGGCAGCGCACACTGTAGCATCAAGTGGCGCCAACTCAAGTTTTATTTCATCCGACTGCAATTCTGATACCAACTCGCGCAACCTGCAACATACAATTTATTTATTTATTTCATATCGAATGAATAAAGGAGAGAAGAGCAGAGTGAGGAATGAATACGTATGAGGAAGTCTGAAAGTAGCTCCTGTGATTAAAAAAGATGAAAGGAAACCGTCTGTCGCAGTATGGGCATATGAGAAGGGATGAATCATAATTGTAGGAAAAAAGGTGATGAATATGAAAGTTGATGGATGGGCGGGCCGAGGAAGGCCAAAGAAAAGACGGATGGAGTGCGTGAGAGAAGATATGAAAGAAAAAGGGGTGATTGAAGACAGGACGGCTGCATGAGAAAGCGTACTGCGCCGACCCCAAATAGAGTTGGGAACAGGGCAAGCAATACGACATGATATCGATATTAAAATGGTCTAATATATCGTTCTTCCAAAGCGCTCTATTGGAAGCGGCCTGCATCCAGCGAGGGATAAGTCTCAGTATAAGTATAAGTCTCTGGGGGAGGCCTATGTCCAGCAGTGGACGTCCTTTGGCTGATGATGATGATGATGATGATATCGTTCTTGTTGGGATCGCATTTTCCTATCATCATCATCATCATCAACAGCCCTTAATTCGTCCACTGCTGGACATAGGCCTCTCCTATGGCACGCCACTGGGCTCGATCTTCGGCTCTCCTCATCCAACCGCTGCCACCGCGCAGATATCGTCACCCCACCTAGCATTTTCCTATACCATCACACAAACAAATTTAATCAATATGGCTTTATAATGATCATCATCAAACTAGTACTGACAACCTGCACTAGGCCAGCGTGGTGGACTAAGGCCTAAACCGTCTCAATGGTAGGGGAGGCCAGTGCCCAGCAGTGGGATGTATGTGGGCTGATGGGGATTGGGTACTTACTTGGCGAGTTGTGAAGGCGTGACGTAGATGGTGTCGTCACTCGGCGCGTTCTCCGACGCCGGGTACTTTATTGTGCCAATGTCCACTGCTTTAGAGGTCAGCGACTGGGAAAATCAATTAAAAAAAACTTTTAGTATTGGTTTTTAGTTAGTAAGTTGATATATAATAGGGTAATAAGGGAATGATCAAAGTTTACATTTTTTGACTCGATATTTAAAACTGACTTGACTGTAGTTTTACATACACTGCAACGAATTATAGATCAAAATTTGCCAAAACTTTAAAAAAAAAAATAGTTTAATATTGACGATTCAAAAGAACTTTTGAAACTCCATTTGAATAAAAATGATTTGGACTTTGACTTTGACACTAACTTTGATTTTGACACACAAAATATATCGTTTCCCAGACGCTCCCTTGAATCACAATACCTATAAAAGTAACATCACCTACACCTCAGTAAATGCTAGATCGTCCCAAAAGTTGATAATTGGATGCTATAACGTCCAAAAAGGGGTATTTAAAGCTAGATTTTCCCAAAAAGGAGGGTAGTTACGAGCTAGAACATTCTAGAAGTGGTGCAGTACTGACCGCGGCGAGTTCCGGCGCGGGGAACTGCGCGAAGTCGGCGTCGACGCAGCGCCACGGCCGGTGCAGCAGCAGCTGCGAGCGCACCGCCGCCTGCAGCGCCGACAGGCGCGCCTGGAACATACACGCCGATGACTCCCCCGGTATTGTGGGGGTGCTGACCGTTTTACCTACATTTGCTCATTTGCTCGTGTGCATTTTTCCATAAAAAAAACATACACATTATCAGGAAAACAGTCAAACTAGTTGCATACATTTTTGCAGCGCATTTTTTTTCGGATTTTCACAAGGATTTTTTGTGTTAATCATTTGATCATTGTCTTGTTAATATAAAATAGGTACATTAGATATATTTTTTTATCAATCAATAAAAATATACATATTTTTAATATTTCTAGATATTTTGAGCTTACATCATCATTACTATCAAAATCGCAATAATTTAAAATTTATGCATTTATTCTCGACATTTTACGCTTCCTAATATGACGAGAAAATTTTTTTAGCTGTGTCATCCGCCAATCCGCACTAGGCCAGCGTGGCTCAATTGATGATGGTGATGATGATGGTGATGATAATGGTGATGATGATGAATGTAATTACCTCGAGCTGTCTCCGTATCTCTCTCTGTTTCTCCTTGTGTTGCTGCAGCGCGTGCGCGTACTTGCTCGGCTCGGATGGGAACTGCACCAGCCCGGAACGAGCCACGAACAGTGTCCATTCCTGGGAATAAAAAATATATTTAGAAAGAAGTCTAAATAAAAAAGGTAAAATATTAAAATTGGGGAGGAGATGGGATGTTATGAAAAGATAGTACGAATAATAATATGAGCTACCAAATGACTGCTAATTACAAAATAGACAAAATATTCCAAAACTAAACAAAATTGGTAATGGATCAAGGGACAAAGATGCAAAAGTTTATTGAGGCTGCTAGAACCAGAGCGGCCTTGTATTTTGATGACCTTTGACCTATTTATATTTAAGTTATTTATTCATGTTAAGCTACAACACCAGAGCGGCTTAAAATTGTTAACATAATTTAGACATAGATGACAGTATAAGTCAATTTCGGCTTTGGTTTAAATTGACAATTTATAATCTGCCTGAGTATAAATTTGCTTAGGCCGATGCGTGCTTTATAAGCAAGGTACTGGAGAAAATTTTGAGTTGCTGAAGACCCTCCAAAGTGCAGAGGGAGACCGTGGGGTTCTTAGCCGGTAAGAATCTATCATACCACGTTTGCTTTCTTGAAACTAGGATCCAAGAGGATTTTCCCCATGAAAAAAAAAGGTGTTGGATCAAAAGTCATCAAAATGTTGGGCCACTATGGGTCTAGCAGCATCAATAATACAATGAGGAAGCGGTCTCACAGTGTGCAGCTTGGCGAGTTGTTTCTCGAGCTCCATGGCGGCCTGTCGCCTGGCGCGGGCGGGCGGCGCGGCGGGGTGCTCGAGCGGGCGCAGGCCGCGCAGGGCGGAGCGCTCGGCCCGCCGGCACGCCGCCAGCCGCGCCGCGCGCTCGCGCTCCACCGTCCTGCACACACGCGACTCAGTGTCAGCGGGGAACACGAGACAGCTCAGGCGTGAGTCGAGTCTCGCCGATCGCAGGTACAAACCACTGACTTTTATGACTATTACGTATATTTCATCATGAATTACCACCAGTATGAAACATTAATCAATTCACTTTTGATTGAACAAATTGACTAAAAAATAATTGCAATTATAATAATTAACTGTAAATTATCATTTTCACAATTAGTCTATTGTTAATTGTTATGGTGTCAGCTCACAAGTAATTAATTTGCACAACACTGATCACCCCTTACTCTGCCTAACCTAAAAAATCTAATGAATTTCTTAGTTGTGTAGTCCTCCAATCCGCACTAAGCCAGCGTGGTGGGCTAAATTTAGATCCTCTCAGTTGTAGAAGAAGTGGGATTTATAAAAGGTAATAATGATGATACTTTTGTTAGTACTCGAATAAACTATATCCCTTCTGGTGTACTAACCCAGATTTTAGGCCATGAGGCATTTTTCATTCACTAAAATTCCGTTTCCTTCATGATTGCACTAAATAACTAAATCTAAAAATTAAACGATTTAGGCGTAAAAATGTATCCATCACATTCACTTTCGCCTTTATTGTAATGCTTTCATTTACTTCTATTCCAAATATCACTTGAACTAAGGTCTATTTCCTCTTAATAATAGAGGAGAAACCTAGACCTATAGGGGCTAAAAAAATCCTAAAAAAAAAGAATAGAACATGTTGAGATTCTCACCAGCTGAGCACTTTGAGCTGATGCTGCAAGGCCTCGTTGACCTCCCCGGCGGCCGCGCCTGCCGCCACCTTCACCGGAGTCTCTTCTGCAAACCGACCAAGTGTTACACCCCACCCGGGTGTTCATCACGTGATGACCACTCGCTAATGTAACATCGCAACCACCATGACGAAATTTTAAAGAAAAAAATAAAAAAAAAATACCTGCAAAATTTTTTGGAAAAAAATTAAAAAAAAATGTTTTTTCATAATAAAATGGTTTTAACCTTTATTTTTATTTCAAATGGTTGCGATGCCAATTTCCGAGTCTCTTATCAGACAATGATGCATTTAGTTACAAAGAACGATAGCTTCCTGAAAAGTACCTTTGAAAGTCATTCCTTGAACATTGCTATTAAGCTATATATCTTACGAAACGACACCTTTCAGAAAACCAACGTTCTGAACACATAAATGACACTTTTACATGAATAAGCACATATAAAGTTAATAAAACGGACAAAGAAAGGATCTATATAAATCAATCTAGATCATCACATTATATATAGGACTCCCCCAATGCCCGCCATTTTTGTCGGTCTTGGGCTACCCTCGTCCATAGCTTTCCAGCTACATGGGCTATGTCATCCGACCATCTGGCCAATCTAGATATAGATATATAAATAATTCTGACCCCGCACTAGGATGCAAGCACTGAGTTGTGGGTTTCAGAAACTACGAGAGACTTTTCACTCTCACAAACACCCAGACCCGAAAAAAATATCATACAAAAATCTATCTCGATTCAAAACCCTGCACTATTTATAATTCCACTATCAATCATAGGTTGAGTATCATTTATCTGCTGTATTTATACACAAACAATTTCGATTCTTTCTTTGCCCTTTTCTAATAAATTAAAAAAAATACGGTTGAAGATAGATTCTTCACTTCCAACGAGCCATTGAAAGTTGAACTAATAATAAATAAACTACGTCGCTGTCCAATAAACTCTAGTACAACGGTAAGTTATACCGCTCTTATGAATAAATATTATCTTCAACCGCCAAACGGTTATAAAGTTAAAAATAAAAACACAAACATGCGCAAAATTAATCACAAATATAAAAAAAATGAGCAAATTATTTCTTCATGCTCTCTTTTAAAAAGCGTCTGCGTTAAGTGTTACCGTTCCCTCCACTTTCCACCTTTCAAATGAAACTATTGAAACATTTGCTAATCTACAATAAAAACTTAAATTTCTAAATACTAAGTCCTTATTTGTATAGCCGTTGGTATAATTTATTATTTTTTAAAATATCAAATTTTTATTTCGATTAGTCCCATCCAACGACAATTGAGGCCTATAAAATCAAAGGCAGCTAAATCCAAGTGAGTCAAATATTCAGTAATCTACAAAAATCGATAACTTTGTTTAGGTGGCTATGATATTTTATATTTTAAAAGAGATTTATAAAGAATGTGAATACCACTAAAAATCAGAATTTTAAATGATAAAAATACCACAATATGTGAGTACAGACTGAATAAATTTGTATTTAACTGTCTTTGATTCCAACTGGCGTTTAGCTGGTTTTGATTTTATAGGCCTCAATTACCAGTAAATGCTAAATCTTAATACATTTATCTGTAACCTTTGGTATATTTTTAAGTAAACCATAGAGTATATTATACTGTACTCTACAAGTTGTTGATTTTGAAGTTTCGAGCCAGATTTTTTATACTTTGTGGAAAAGTATCAAAATTCTATCTAGATTAGTTTCATCAAACGATAATTACCAGTAAATGCTAACTAAGTCATTACTTAGGTGTTATCAAGTATTTTGTATGAAAATCATAGAAAGTAATTTACTATATTCTACTAATTTTGATACTTTGAGCTTGATATTTCATACTTTGTCTAAACAAAAAATATCAAAATTTCATTTCGATTTCTCGCATCCAACTACCGTTACCAGATTATCTATTCTTCTAAATATTTCTAATACACATTTAACATCACAAAAAATCTATAGGAGCTCATTCCATGCTACGTCAACATCTTACAAAAATATTTGATCCTTACGCATTTCTTTTGGCCCCGCCACCGGTGTTGTGACCGCTATAAAAAACATTTTCTTAGGCGATATTTTCTTAAAATATATATCCTTTAAATATATTTTATGTATGTAATATTTATACTTTTAAAAAAAAAACCTCTTGATACTAGCATGAGGAATGACAACACCGCACGTTATAGTCAGCCAGGTGCTGTCCTAAGCATTGGGTGACGATGGAATCAAATCTTTCGTTACTAGTTATAGTCAAGGCAAATATGATTGGGATATATACAGCAATACTATATTTAAAATTAAAAACAATAAGCAGTATATGAAATATTGTGCATCTAATGCCATAAAATAAATAATTTGATGTGATAAATTAACTGATTGCTATTTCAGAACTTCTATCTTCATTTTTTATCCTCCTTTTTTACTACAATTTTGTTAAAGTAAAAACGTTATTTTTAAACCCCAAATTTGTATATTTGGTGTAAAGCGTTTGGAATGGCTTTTCCTGTTACATTTAAATATCATAAGGCTAAAATATTAATTACGGTAACCGTAATATGTACAACCGAGTGTACTACTTGCTTGCTTGTTATGCACATAGGTAATTAATTTTAATGTAATTATGAGACAAAGATATAAGTCTATAAAAGATCTTAATTGTCTTTGTCGTAACTTTTTTAATATTTATCACAGAAAATATTTTTCTACACCTAACAAACTGCCCAAACGCTTTACTCGCATAAAAAAAAACGAAAAAATCTAAGTGATGTGTGGGGGGAACGCATGCGTTGGTTACATATCCGCTAGATGGCGTTGTCTTACGTGTGTAGTCCCGCGCGACGGGCGCCGGCGGCGACACGGCTGCACCACACAACAACCATTAGCAATACCAGTGGGAGTGGAAATGGCGGAATACATATGTTTTGGCACTTAAAGTGCAGTGCAGTGTAATAAAATGTCTGGTGAGAAATAACAATAGCTGTCATTAATATGCAAAATTATTTCGGCCTGTTTCTTACTAGCCGTAGACTATATTCGATGGACATTTGATTTATTAGGAAAAATACTAATTGTACACCCTCCCATCTATCACTTGTTTGTGTCCATATTAGGGCCTATCCATAAATTACGTCACGCGAAATTCATGATTTTTTTGACCCCACCTACCCCCCCCCTGTCACTGCTGCTCACATTTGTACGACTCCCCCCCTAGTGTGACGTCACATATTTTATAATTTTACGTCTAGAAATTATTGAATAAAAACTCCAGTCGGAATTAGTTTTATTTTTGACCCCTCCCACCCCCTTGTCACACAATGTCACACACAGTCTACCCTCTCCCAACCCCTTAACGTGTGACGTCATTTATGGATGGGCCCTTACAGACAACCATATTGAATCTTAAAGACCGTCTTGGTCGTATTTTAGTTCTGTGTGTGTGTTGTTTATTTTTTATACGCAATAAAGAGTTTATAGATGGTACAGATGCAAACAAACCGTGATAGAAAACTAACACGAGTTAGAGTTGCGGTAATAAACACGACGCAAAGAAATCCCAAAAAAGATATGTTTTCCTAATCACCGTACTTATTAACTGGGTTACTTTTCGATCACGGTCTATTTAGACCCTGCACAAAAATCTGACATTATGTCTGTCTTAGTACTTAAAGACTTTGACTTAATTTTAGATATCTTCAAAGTTGTTCAGAAACAGAGTTTTCTATTTTACAATTGACTGTTTATCTGCTGCCTAGAATTTTTATTCACTGCACAATTACAAGTTATGCACACCAGATATTACACCACACACAAGAGAATATCTATAGATTCCTCTGATACTTTAAACTTATAAAGAACATCACTTTCTGCAGTTCTTTTGGGTGTATAACATGCTCTGTTACCGCATTTTCAACTCCCACTTCATGTAATATTGTTTAAAAAATCATTAAAAAACTAGATATTTAATTATTAGTATGTAAAATATTATTATGTTTTAAAACTTAAAATAAACTTCATTCAAAACTTAATTCATTATTATATCCATTAATTAAAATTTTAAAAGTCAATAAAGCTTCATTTTAGATATTAATTAAAAAATGCGAGATTTAAACAGCAATTCAGTAAATAGAATTCAGTATTGGTATTAAATTGTTATTCATTGAAATGTCATTCTTAAAAGGTCCATACCATTTCATGATAATATTTTTTAACTTCATTCTGCACAAAATTGTGCTAGCAACACTTTAAAATTATATTTTTAAATTTCTAATGATTCGAAACAGCGAAAATATTTATTATTGTTAAAATCTTTTCATATATTAATGCTAGTCAGTCTATAAGAAATGCCATACCAAATTTGACAAACATTTTCTTAGATTTCAATTTAAAAAAGAGATTTTTTTATGCTTTTAACTAATTGTCCCCAACATTTTTTTTTCTAAAAAGTAGAAATTATAAATTCACATATCAAATATTTGTAATAAAGACAGCTAACAACACAATTTTCCATTTATTAAGTCGAATTTCCTTTCCCCTTTTCTATACTACATCAGTTTCAAAAGTATTGCCAGAAAAACACTTGGCCTTTACCAAATTCAAAATTAAATCATTGGTATGAACCTTTGAGTTAGTTAATAACACACCATACAGACTTACTGAGGAACTGCAAATCTAGGAAAAAATATACAATTGCATTAAATCTTCTTCATAATAATACTATACCCAATTGATAAACTTAATAACGGCAAACTTTATAAATTCATCAGTATAACTTACAAACTTAAAATAGTAAACATATTAACTTTTTTTATGTCAAAATCCCGCGTTATTCTAGTCCCGTACATGGCGGTTTAAAAAAAAAAGAAACAAATTAAATTTATAAACACTAATCAAATTGATATTACACATTCACCTCTCTGGAAGTGTTTTTGACTACATAATACAAAAATCAAGATATTCCTTTGACCTTTTCTCATAATTATTTAACTATCATTATACAGGATGTACTCAGACCGTGATCGGAAACTAACGCATTACAAACCCCTTGGCGTTAAACAAAATCCCGACATTAAATATTTTTTTGTCGTTTTCCATACAACCGTCCGTATTAAATGTATGTAGTTTGTATGTGTGTGATGGCCTGGAGGTTTAGGCGCGCGGTCGAGAATCTCGGCGGTCGCGGGTTCAAACCCCAGGCACACACCTCTGACTTTTCGAAATTATGGGTGTATTCAAATTGAATTATCACTTGCTTTAACGGTGAAGGAAAACATCGTGATGAAACCTGCACATCTAAAAGTTTTTAGGAATTTCTTAGGTGTGTAGTCCGCCAACCCGCACTAGGCCAGCGTGGTGGACTATGGCCTAAACCCTCTCAATGGTAGAGGAGACCCGTGCTCAGCAGTGGGCGTATATGGGTTGATGAAGAGATGAAGAAGAAGTTTGTATGGAAAACGTCAAATTTTTCACGTTTTGTCGGTATTTTTTTTAAATGGCAATTGATTTGTTATGACTATAGCTATTCCTGCCTTAGTTTCCGATCACGGTCTGAATAAACCCTGTATACAAGGCTTAAATATACTTGATGTGTGTATAAATGTGTATAAAAGTGTATAAATGTGTACATACCGTGGTGCACGCCGCCCCGCTTGGCGTAGAGCTTGAGTTTGTCCCTGAGGGCGCCGCGCTCCGTCTCCAGCGAGTCGATGTCCTGCTGCAGGTGGTCCATCGTCTCCTCGAACTCTTTCTCTTTCCTGGAACATGAGTTTTATCTACATTTATACTCCATTTGGACCAGGGACGTAATGGAGCTCCGTAACCGTGACAAAACAATCGGATATCCGAAATAAAAATATATTCGTAACCGTATCCGTTTTACATGTTTCGGATCTTCTTCATCTTCATCAACCCATATACGCCCACTGCTGAGCACGGGTCTCCTCTACCATTGAGAGGGTTTAGGCCAGGGTAGGCGAACCTTTATGCATCAACGTGCCATTTTTTCTAAAAAATGTTTAATGGGGTCATTGGCGTGCCATCAAATAATTTTGACTTTCTGATTATTTGGAGAATAACGATAATAAATACTATCAAAACTCTTTATGAAATAAAGTAAACAAAAGAGGTACATTTTGGAATGTTTTTATTACACGCATAAATTAAATTATTGTAAAATTAGTGTGACTTCTGTGTGATCGGTGACGTGCCCAAAATATTTTGTCGCGTGCCATCAATGGCACGCGTGCCATTGGTTCGCCTACCCTGGTTTAGGCCATAGTCCGCCACGCTGGCCTAGTGCGGGTTGGCGGACTACACACCTAAGAAATTCCTAAGAACTTTTAGGTGTGCAGGTTTCATCACGACGTTTTCCTTCACCGTTAAAGCAAGTGATAATTCAATTTGAATACACACATAACTTCGAAAAGTCAGAGGTGTGTGCCTGGGGTTCAAACCCGCGACCGCCGAGATTCTCGACCGTGCGCCTAAACCTCGAGCCCATCACTGCTGCTTTTGCTTGTTTCGGATAGTTTCGTATAAAAGTAGTGGTGTATAGTGTGTACCTGCGCAGCTGGTTGTGCGCGTCGTCCAGCTTGCGCTGCAGCTGCTCGGCGCGCAGCTCGGCGTCGCGCGCGGCCGCCGACAGCTTGCGTTCGCCCAGCTCGCGCCGGATCTGCATCTCCGACAGCTCCTCCTGCTTCGCCTGGCACACACACGTTCTTACTACACTCGACTTCAATTGACAGACAAAAAAAGTGACATATCGTGTTGCTGAGGGAGTTTCTTGTCGTTTCTTCTCCGCAGCGATAACACGTTTCGAAGCGGCACTAGTTTTAAAAAAATAGCATAAAAAAATGACGATGCAAAAGAGCTTGTAAAAGTCTATTTGAATAAAGGAGATTTGACTTTGACTTTGACTTTGACTTTGACTTTGACTTTGACTTTGACTTTGACTTTGACTTTGACTGTAAAGTTAAACAGTGAATTGATCGATCAGATCGTAGGAGAGGCCCGCGCTAGGAGTAGGGTGTATATGATCTGATGATGGATTTTATTATGATAATGATGATCAAGCAGATTATGATGTGAAATGAATCTCATGATGGCTAAATTAATCAGTACACATCAAACTCCATTTCTTATTAAGTATACAGGGTGTATTTAGACCGTGATCGAAAACTGAGGCAGGTAATAGCGATAGTGATTACAAACCCCCTGGCATTAAAGAAAATCCCGACAAATAATAAAATTTTTGAGGTTTTCCAAACAAACCACATACTTTTAACACGTGGATGGAAAACGTCAAAATTTTTATTTTTGTCGGGATTTTCTTTAATGCCAAGGGGTTTGTTATCACTATCGCTATTACCTGCCTCCGTTTTCGATTACGGTCTAAATACACCCTGTATGTATGTAAAATATACGATAGCGTTGTCATATCCTTATAGGATAAATACCCCAAATAAAATAAAGAAATTAAAAAATATATGCTTCTACGCTGAATAAAAAATTAAGATAAAGGATTTCTTTCTATGTGAAATGGAACCAATCCAAGCCATTATATTGATTTACGCTATTACTGTTGAAATCTCAAACAAAAAATAATCTCAAACGAATTGAAATCAGTCCTTGCCGTGCTCAAAAGCATATCATTCTAAACATCTTTACCTTGAACGCCTTCCTGAGTTCCTTGATGTCCGCTTCCTTGTTCTCTAGTTTGATGGTGAGGGTCTTGGTCTCTTCCAGCTGCTTCTTCACCAGCTGAGCTCGGAGCACCACTGGCGGCGTAGGCTGTGGAACAAACATCAAAACATTTACCCACATTGCAATAGACAATTCGCTGGCTCACTGTTACAAGGTTCTATGTTACAATTTTACCACTTATTTAGTTAGGGAGCGTCCATAAATTACGTGAGGTATTTTTTTAAATTTTCTGTCCCTCCCTCCCCCCTTGGTGAGATGTCGTGAGATTTTATTCAACCCCCTCCCCCATCCCCCAATCTCACGTGAGATTTTTGGAATGTGGGTTTCTTACGTAAACGCATTGGATTGTTATTGTAAAAAGAAAAAAGCAATTTAATTCGTGCTTTTATTTACGACTAGTTAAGACTAGTAATCAATATTGCTGAAAGTAATAAATGTAATAAAAATTTAACAATAGAATACTTAAATCTAGCTACTGTGATTAAAAAAAAAAAAATATCTACTCTAATTCAGTAATTAATTTGGATTTAATGGACCAAAATAGTATTTTTTTTGTTTCAATCAAAAAAAAAAATTGCGTGATATTTGTCGAGACCCCCCCTCTCCCCAACGTGATATTAGATGAGATTTAACTCGACCCCCTCCCCCCCTTAATCATCTCACGTAATTTATGGACGCCCCCTTGTCAACACCACGAGGTTCTATGAGTTATATAAAGCGTATTTTTTGATAGAACATATCAATTTCGATGTCTGTGAGGTGTACACATCAAACTTAGATCTTTTCTCCCCAACAAAGTCTATTGCAACTAGTGTAAAACTGTTTAGAAGATTTTCATAAGATCTCCTTAGCCTATAGAGTCTGGAAAAATGCCTAGTAATAGATAATAGCGTACTGCAGTGATGGCCTTGAGGTTAAGACGCACACCTTCGACTTCTCGAAGTTATGTGTGTATTCACAATGAATTAACTTGCTTTGACAGTGAAAGAAAACATGATGATGATACTTGCACACCTAAAAGTTTTTTGGAATTTCTAAGGTGTGTAGGCCGCCAACCCGCAATAGATCGTCGTGTTGGTCTAAATTCTTAACCTTTTCAATGTTAGAGGAGGTTCGTGCCTGTATAAATTGTTACGGCCAATTTTCGACAGGTGGCGCGTTTATCATTCGAACTCTTCTTAAACGGATAGACCGATTGAGATGGAATTTTCTGTGTATATTCCCTTAATGATTTCAATACCCTATTAGGTAGGTGGCGCCACTGTCATTCCGAAGTAATTGGAGAGGGAATGCATGTGGATACAAAGATTCTATGTACATTCCAATGGCCCTCTGAATGATTTCAAAACACAATTGGACCCGATAGGTGGCGCTGCTGTCGGCACATCGCTTAAAGTTTTTTCAGGCCTGCCGGTTAAGTTAGTAGAGTGTAAAGACGTTACCTTCTCGGTATTGACGTTGGTGAGCGACATCATGTCGTACTCCTTCTCCTGCGTGAAGGTGGCCAGTTTGTTGACGTCGGCGGTGACCGTCGATAATGAGTGCTTGATCGTACGCACGGGGCCGTGGTCGTCCTGCAATACACGATATTATCATTATTACAATGTGGCAATAAAAAAATAATATTTGTTCAGTGCCTTCAATATTTTGCTAAACAAATTTATTAACAATAATATTGTACAAAATATATAGGAAAAAAAATTACCACAATGATCCTTGTAATTAAATAAATTACTTGTAATTAACCAACATTCGATAGAAGCGTAGACTAAAATTTTTATACATAATTACTTGTAAGTAACCTATATACTTGAAAGTGATATGTTTTTGATGTTTAAGTAAGTCAGTATTAATTGAACACTCGAATTGAAAAAAAACGTATCAGTCTTTAATTAAATTTTAAATATAAATATTCAAGTAAACAGTATGAATTTCACATGTCTAGTGACAAGGTAAAAGGTAGTACCTGTTGGTAGACCTTGTCCACGGCGGCGGCCCACAATGCGAGCATGGCAGCGTGTGGGAGTGGCGCGCCCTCCCCGCGCTCCCCCGCGCTGCCCGCGCACGCGCCCGCGCCCCGCGCCGCCAGCGCCGCCGCGCGACTGCAGCGCCACAGCGACGTGGCCGCCTCGCCGCGCAGCCGCTCCACCAGCTACACACACAGACACACATAAACAGGAATAATCTTAGTAGCTGAGTAGGCTTGAAGCAGTGATGGCCTCGAGTTTTGGACGCGCGGTCGAGAATCTCAACGGCCGAGAAACCCCAGGCACACACCTCTGACTTTTGCAAGTTATGTGTGTGTTCATAATGAATTATCACTTGCATTAACGGCGAAGGAAAACATCGTGAGGATACCTGCACACCTAAAAAGTCCTTAGGAATTTCTTAGGTGAGTAGTCCGCCAGCCCGCACTTGGCCAGCGTGGCGGACTAAAGCCTTAACCCTCTCAATGGTAGAGGAGGCCCGTGCTCAGCAATGGGACGTATATGGATTGATGATGAATGAATGAATGTTCATTTTTGATTTCCCACAGACCTCCGAAGTGCAGAGGGCAACTACCGTGGGGTTTTTAGCCGGTAAATGTCCGGCATACCCCTGCAAACAGGGATCCAAAAGGATTTTCCCCATGACAAAAAAGTCACTTATTTAGTTTTAAGAAGCCTAGCAGTACCTACCTGAGGGTCGATCCCTGCTGCAGCCAGGTTGGCGCCGGGGGGCAGGCGGCGACGCAGCGCCTTAAGCTGCTGCTGCAGAGCATTCGTGCTGGAGCACATCTCGCTGTGCAGTTTACCCAGGTCACACTCCTGGTCAGATTGCTGGGGGACAGAATAGGTGAGGGATATATGCCGTGTGAGCATCATGTGGCATCTTTGTGGATTGGATGCAAATATATCAAAGATATATCCTGTACTTTAGGTATTGTTATATGGCGTGCTAAATCGAATATTAAGCATCGATGCCATGTGAGCATCATGTGACATCTTCGTGAATTTTGTAGTAACCAATGTCAGTGGTATTTCAGGGGACAATAATAAATGCACCCAACATAGTTCTGTCCCCGCACTAGGGCACAAGTTCAATGTCCAGAAACTAATAGAAATTTACTCTCGTGAACACCCAGACCCCAAACAAAGATGGTCGAACAACATGTGTCATAGTTTCACAAGATTTAGCCAACTGCGCCCCGGAACTGTCTACATGTTACAATATCCAAAAATATAACGTAAACTATCAATTAACTGCAGTCAAAGTCGGTTATATTGATACCGGTTATAACGACACTATGTATAATAACCGAATGGCAAAGTCCCGGCGGAATCTATATAAACTAATTACTATGGCTTAAATCAACTATCGGATATAACGACGGAAATTTACGATCCCTTCAATGTCGTTATATACGGTTTTGATTATTATATTGACTGAACAAAATCTACACATAAAAACGTCATTTTAAATAAATACACCCAACAGTCACATACAAAGCTCTGACCCCACACTAGGTTACAAGACCTGTGTCGTAGGTATCGGACACTACGAGATACTTTTTCGGTCTCACAAACACCCAGACACGAAACAAATATTTGTGGTTTACACAAACATTTGTCTCGGTGCGGGGCTCGAACCCGCGGCCTCTCGTTTCGCAAGCTGGTGTCTAGCCAACTGCGCCACGGAGGCTGTCAAGAACATTTCTGTTGGAAATACTCATACCTGCAGCAGCTGTGTGAGGGCGCTGGCGTCGGCGTGTATGGCCCGCGCGAGAGCCTCGAGGGCGCAGCACGAGTGCACCACGGCGTCGCGGCACAGCGCCGGGCCAGGCAGCGAGCCCAGGTTCAGTGCCGACCACATCGCAGCGAGGTAGGTCCAGCAACGCTCGATACCTGCAGTCAACTTGGAGAATTGGAACTTTCTTTGTGAACTAGGCACTAGTTTTAAAAAAACAGTATAAAAAAGTGTTAAAAAATGACGATTCAAAAGAACTTGTAAAAGTCTATTTGAATAAAGGAGATTTGACTTTGACTTTGAAACATCGACGCTCGGTACCTACCTGTTTAGCGTGTGTTGGGAGAATTGGAGCTTTCTTTGTGTGGTTGTAGGGTAATTTAATGAGTGTTGAATGTCTTGGGTGAATGCGACTGAATGGTGCAAGAAATGAAAAAGAGAACAATAAAAAAACAATAGAACATCTCTCTTACAAACCCCCTGGCATTAAAGAAAATCCCGTCAAAAAATAAAAAAAATGACGTTTTCCATACAACCATCGGTGTTAAAAGTATGTGGTTTGTATGGAAAACCTCAAAAATGTTATTGTTTGTCGGGATTTTCTTTAATGCCAGGGGTTTATAGGCGGATCTCACTTGGAATGTTCACCCCAGATTTCAAAAAAGAAAAAAAGCATCATCATCATCTCATTTACGCAGTCACACTCCTCAAATTCCATTGCAGAGTTTAGGCCTTAGTCCAGCACGCTGGCACCGAGCTGGCGGACTACACACCTATAATTCATAAGCGAGGCATAGTGGTCGCATATTGGCATGTGTGGTACCTTCAAGCGAGCAGTTCTCGTCGAGCTCGTTGGCCTTGAGCAGGTGCGCGGCGGCGTCGAGCGCGCGCTCCTGCTGCGCCGCGTCGGGCAGCGCGCTCGCCGCCCGCAGCAGCGTCTCCGGCGGGCAGCTGTCCAGCGCCAGCCGCCACATGTGGGCCACGCACTGCGTACCGCAGGACAACATCAATATCGTTAGCAACATCACTATCATGACTATCGTCATCATTAACAACGACAACATTATCATTTTTATTTTGAGTAACAATTTACATGTGTTTATTTTAATTTTTACATTTTTAAATATAAAGTTTTATAAAAAAAAAATACATTTAAAAATATAAAAATTAAACCCGCAGATGGCGGGGTCTACGACCCAAGCCACCGGTGGTTAGGGTCCAAGAGTTAGAAACCGTCTCACGATACGTGCCGTGTCTAATAACACTGCTTTTTGTATCTGGGTTTTGACCCAACAACCGATTGAGTGCCGCCGAAGATGTTGGTCGAGGCTCTTTGGTATCAGCCCATTGGCAGTAACGACTATCGGAACAATGACGGTTGAGTCAATTTAGTATTAAATATCATATTATTTCAATTTCAGTCATTTTTATAATCTTTATCATAAACAACATCAGAAATGATGATCATCAAAATTAACAACAATATCATTATCATCATCATGAAAAATAACAGCAACGTCATCATCACTATCATAATCATCAATGTTATCATCGCCATCATCATAAACGACGACAACATCATAATCACAATCATTTTCCTCAACCATACGAAGAAAAAACAACAGCAACATCATTATTATTTTTATGGGAAAAGAAGCAAACGAGCTAGTGACCCTTATGATGTTAAGTACACTGCCCACAAACACCCACAATACGGGAGGAATCCTCGGTGCATTGCCGACCTTTGAGGAAAATATAGGCTCTTTTCTTGAAGGTCCCTAAATCATACGATTTCATGATTATCATGATGTTCATGATTATCATTACCATCATTATCACCATCAACAACAACAACGTCATCATCATCATCACCATCAACATCATCATCATCATCATCATCAACATCATCAACATCAACATCATCACCATCAACATCATCATCATCATCAACATCATCATCATCATCATCATCAACAACATCATCATCATCATCAACATCATCATCAACATCAACATCATCGGTATCAACATCATCATCAACATCATCATCATCATCAACATCATCATCAACATCATCATCATCAACATCATCAACATCATCATCAACATCCTCATCATCAACATCATCATCATCATCAACATCATCATCAACACCATCATCATCAACATCATCATCATCAACATCATCATCATACGTCCTACTACTGGACACAGACCTTCGCAACAACTGACAGGGGTGACAAAAAAAATTTCAAAACAAAGTTATCGATCAAATAGTAATCGATATGAAGTGATATCGATATAGATGTGTTATAACCTGTATCATATGTAGCTGGTACTCGAGCTGGCAGCGGAAGCTGTACTGCACCGCGGTGTGGGTCTTCATCACCACCTCCTTGTCCCACACGTTCACCGCTGGGAATCTGAACCAACAAAAAGGTATGAAGTTAAAGAAGAAAAGCTTTTTGAATATTTTTTGAATCGTTGAAGAAGATTGCTCGATCCTTTTATTGGATCAAAGTATAAACAAAGATCAAATCCTTTGACTGATCCAAAAAAAAATAAACATTACATAGAAACAGCATATTTAAAAGTGACTGTTGACTTAATCAGGAGTGTAGCCCTCAACCATAAATTACAGCAATAGTATATGATCATGGTGACACCATGGACATAAAGAACCAAGTAAAGTTCACAAAAAAAGCAGTGATGGCCTCGAGGTTTGGGCGCGCGGTCGAGAATCTCGGCGGTCGCGGGTTCGAACCGCGGGCACACACCTCTGACTTTTCGAAGTTATGTGTGTATTCACATTGAATTATCACTTGCTTTAACGGTGAAGGAAAACATTGTGATGAAACCTGCGCACCTAAAAGTTCTTAGGAATTTCTTAGGTGTGTAGTCCGCCAACCCGCACTAGGCCAGCGTGGTGGACTATGGCCTAAACCCTCTCAATGGGAGAGGAGACCCGTGCTCAGCAGTGGGCGTATATGGGTTGATGAAGAAGAAGAAGAAGAAAGTTCACAAATATACGCCGTTTACAAAACATATCCAAGGAAATGTAAGAAAGGCCCTAGTTACAAACATCGTTATTGAGATTTTAAGAATAGAAGTACTCTCACCTTTCCCGTATTTGTCCTAATATGATCTCAGCCTTAGTGTTCAGCCTTTGCAGCAGCAAGATGAGTAGGATAGCGTCGTGATCACCTACATTAAAAAACAGTCTTAAAGATTTTATTTTTAATTATGATTAAGGCATTTTTAGGTACATGATCTTTACCTATTTGCTTTATGAGCGCAGTGGACTGAGACATAACAATAAAAAATTATTAATTAAATACTTAAATAATTTTCATAACAGGCCTACATAACCTAGAATTTTGGACAGGAAATTTCTCAGTTATATAAAGTCTCAAACAGCAGTATATACAAATGAAATTATCGACGATACCGGCAGCATGCATGAAGTGGTCAGGCAGGCAGGCGGCGAGCATGTCTGCGCGTGCGCGTGCCTGCGCCAGGTCTAGCGCGCGCAGTTGCAGGTCCACGGATCGAGTGCTGGCGCGGGACGCCTGCACCAGCGCGCTCAGCTCTACACCTGCACCGCCTGCAGCACCTGCAGCACCTGCAGCCGGGGCTACCGACTCGCGGGGTTCCGAGTCCGCCTTCACACCGCCCTCCGCGTCTGATGCTGGCGACATTAACAATAACTTTATTATTGTCATCATAGTCATTTTCATGATTATCAACATCAGCCCATATACATCCCACTTGGTATGAGCTGTCTTTACAAGTGAGTGTTTAGACAAAACAAATTTTAAGTCTCTCTTTCTCAGGATCATAAAGACATTTAAACTTGCACAAATACGTACAGGGTGTATACAGACCGTGACCGAAAACTCAGATAGGCAATAGCCACGATTATTGCAAGCACTTCATCATCAACCCATATACGTCCCACTGGGCATGGGTCTCCTCTACCATTTAGAGAAAAAATACGTTTTCCTAACAAACACTAGTGTTGAAAGTAGGTAATTAATAGGGAAACGATTTTTTAATTTTTGTTTTTTTTTGTCAGGATTTTTTATCGGCTATTACCAGTCTTAGTTTTCGATATGGGTCTTTATACCCCCTATACCAAGGCTTCCCAAACTGTGCGTCGCGACGCCCTGGGGCGTCGCGGCAACATCCTGGGGGCGTCGCGAGGCGATCGGCAAACATTCGCTGTCCGTATCTTTCTGATAACCTCATATTAGGCTAATAACACTGTTTTGATTTCCAGTAAAGTAGGTAGTTTTGATGATGGTGGGGGGGGGGGGCGGCGTCGCAAGAAAAATAACAATTCTATAGGGCGTCATAGTGTAAATAAGTTTGGGAACCCCTGCCCTATACATAATCAGGGGTAAAATGTGATGGAATATCAATATTCTCACCCTGCTTGGACTCGAGCTGGTTCCTCAGCTCGTTGGACTGCTCCGTCATCTTCTGCACCAATTCTCTAAACTTGAGTATTGTCGCGTCCCGGTCCATTATGGTCTCCATCGCCGCTTCTCTCTCCCGTATCGCCTGAAATATGCACCAAAAGGTGTTTTTAAAATGACATATTAAATACTTTTTTAATTTTTTACTACACCATTCGGCCAGACAACAATTTACCTTTATTATGCACATAGTCATAAGTATAAAGATTCTATTACTAAATCATCGTCTACATTGTATAAAATTATAATCTATACTCCGTCTTTTATCTGTTTTTAATGTACAATTTGCCAAACATATACCAAAATAAATACTTTTCATACTTTATACCTTCAATTACTTCTTACTGTATGGCATTTATCACAGCAAAACCCAAATCAAAACCTGACCTCTCTAGTGGCCGCGTGGGCCATCTCCAACTCCTCGCGGAGGTCCATCTCCAGCTCCCGGTTGGACTCCACCAGCTGCTCGTGGACTTCCTGGAGAGCTTCCAACTCGCTCACGTCCATCTTCAGCTGTTCTACCTAGAAGAGAAATATGTGAAGGTTTTACTTTACAAGGTACTTAGAAGCCCAAAAACTTGGCTTGCAAAATTCCGAATTAATAAACCTAACAATACATATAGAATGTATTGCAACAAATTTTCTAGATAGAGACAATTGATATTCCGAAATTATGACCATACCTGAGCACAATATCCATTAGTAACGGGACATAATGTGTGTAGCAAATAAATTACTTTCAAAAGAGAATTCTCAAGATAAGACAGTGAATTAATTAGGTTACAAACACAAGCTATAAGAAAATACTAAATAACGATAACTTCACAATCATATTCCTAAAATAAAAACTCATGTGATATTTTTCTTTCTCACAACTTTTTCTCCTAATCTTAGGAACCTCCCTCCTCCAATGATTTCACCTCACCTGGTCTTCCAAGAGCAGTTTCTTCTCAGCGAGTTGTTCCACCATCTCCTCGGCTCCTAGTGCGGCGTCCACCTGCTCCCGAAGGTCGGCCACCTGCGCCTCCAACTCCTCAACTCGCGATGACAGCTTCTCCTTGGTGCGGCTCAGCTCAGCTATCTCCGATTTATACTGCTCTAGATCCTAGACATTTTTAAACGTCTTCATGTTAAAAATGTTGAATGAGAAATGCCTGGAACTACTAAGATTAGAACATTAGAGAAAAAATTTGGTCCGTATGCCGAAATGGCATCCATATTTATGACCTCAAAGTGATTTTGATTGTGGTAATACTAATACCACAGGAACAAACAGTAAAACTGAATAATAAGGTATAAGGCAACTTAAGTTAATATCTTCATAGAAGACCTAATATACCTTATCTTCTTCTCGCTTCTTTTAGCATTTTGAAAAGTTGAAAGCATTTAAATGTTAAAAGCGGTAACGGACTACAAGATACATACTGACCTGCCTTGCAGATAATTTGTAGATTAACAGACTTTGGTGAAGGTTAAAAAACAGAAGATGCGACATTATCGTCTTTCAATATATCTTTTGGTATAATGAATAAAAAATATTGCTATCGATTTATTCCTCCTCCTCAACTCCTGGTCCAAGACCCACCTTGTGCATCTTCTGCATCTCGTGTTTGTCGTGTGCAGACAGATCCCGGAGCCTGACCAGCGTGTCCCTCAGCCTGATGTTCTGCTGCTGAAGCTGTCTCATCTCGTAGCCGGTGGCGCCCTCGCTCGCTGCGTACGGGTGCTCTGTTCAGCCCACGCACACACACACACCGGCACGTTTTATATATAGTGATACATGCCGCCGCCAGTGTCGGTCTGTCTGTTGTTAGGGGTAAGGGGGAAGGTGGGGGGCTTACCTTTCAATATTCGGTTGTTTTTTTTTTGAAAAAATTGTTGTAATGTTGAAGTTGGACGAAAAGTTTTTTTTCTAATATGAAAAGAGATTTTTTTTAAGATAAAACATTAAATAGTCGATGCCAATTTATGTCAGATATTATAAGGTAGCTTTTTCGTGTCTTTAGCAAAATTTTGGTAAATATATCCAGATAAAAATTAAATTAAGGGAGTTTTTTTTAGTGTATTCACTTTTATATGGAAAACAGCTCCTAACTTGACAATCTGGGATGGAAAAGGAATTGATTTATGTCAGTCTTTGGCGGCGTTAACACAACACATAAAATAAACAAACAAACATGCAAAATATTGTAATACACAAAGACTTAACACATTCACCGTATTAGTTTCTAAACATTCATTAATCAGCTCAATGAAATTATTAATCTGACAAATTTAATTGAAGCTAAAAAACGCCTCATGAAGTAAACCTTGAAAATTATAAAAAGTAATAAACTAAATATATATTTTTAAATTTGTACTCTAAATAAATCATCTTAGGGGTACAAACAAAAAGTAAAAATTGCAGGAGAATTCTCATTTGTAAGACTAAGCAGATGCTTCATATTGCAAGTGCTAGAGTTAGATAAGGGATAAGTAACAAGCAGATAAGTAAGCCAGATCAATTGATCATAATTAATTGTAAATAACTTTTTTATTGATGTTTTACAACATTTTTCTTAATTTTAAATATTAAAAAATAAATGTTACTTATAAAAGTAACGTAAATTAAGGCATAAACCTCATTAATCTTATTTCCTAAGAAATAACACAGTATTATTTATACATTAAACTGTTTGAACATAAATAAAAATATTTAAACAGATTTTTATCTTATTAGGTCCTTCCAAAATCCAAAAAAAAAAAAAGGTATCACCACAAAAATACACTAAGGAATACTGATATTAAAATATCCCACATATTCCTTTCCAAAAACTTTTTATATCTACCCTCACCAATTTTTTTTTCTCAACCACCAAAAAGCAGTGAATGTGCCAAGTGCATGCCAATAAATACGATGTATGAAATATACATACATATGGATACTGTGATATAAAAACCCGACAGAAATCCAATAATACGTACATTCATTAGTTGATTATATAGCTCTATAAAATATAAAGAATATAGATAGACATATATAGCATAGTGTGTGCACGTAGTTATGAGTAATCCGACATTCTGTATTTCTCACTAACATATACTAGTTTAAAAAGAAAAAAACTTAAGAAACCTTAGGTTTTAATCAATAAAAAAAAAATCATTGACCGGACATCATTTGCAACAGAGAGAGTAATTTGGGCCTTAGGCCTGCTGACCTGGTCCGGGTTATAAAGACGATGACGTTTTTACAAAAGTCTAATCCTAGTAGACTATTTGTGTCTATAGGACTTAGTTTTACTCAGATTATCTCATATCTTGTATTAATTTAATTAAAGTTCACACAAAAAAAAGAACCCTTCTATCAATTTCCTCCATTAAAATTTTGACCAAAACATTGAGCTATTTAATATTTTGTACCAAAATATATATTTTTTGTTTTTTAATGTATTTGAGAAATAAATTTTTGTCTAATGTTACCATCGATACATTATAAAAACCCCAATATATTGTAATGAGATACAAGAATGTCGGAAACCATTACCCTGTACACAAGTAAACATACAACATATACATAATACACCTGTGTGTGCCTGTGGCCTGTGATTATACGGGGGAGAGAAACGACATTCGGCAACCATGGCATTGATAGCATAGCATAGCATAGCAGTGGTATCTTTATAGAAACTCAAAAGAGCAGCTAAACTTTAAAAATTCCAAAAAAATGCTTTAAATCTTTATTAAACCAAAGCGATATCATACAGGGTGTATTTAGACCGTGATCGAAAACTGAGGCGGGTAATAGCAATAGTGATTTCAAACCCCCTGGCATTAAAGAAAATCCTGACAAAAAATAAAATTTTTGAGGTTTTCCATACAAACCACGTACTTTTAACACCGATGGTTGCATGGAAAACGTCAAAATTTTTATTTCGTGTCGAGATTTTTAATATCGCCACTGGGTTTGTGATGACCCTCGCTATTACCTGCCTCAGTTTTCGATCACGGTCTTAATACAAAATATCCTGTATAAATGCAAAATATCCTGACGCTACAATAACCAATTATAAACTAGACATTACACTATTAACATGTAATGATTTTGGGCTTCTATGGAAGTACCATCACTCTAGCAATGTATTCTAAATGAATACTTTACCAACATACAGGTCTAATGCCATAATTGCTTCATGTCATAACATAATCAATCATAATTAGGTCAATAAAAATCAAAATTGAGAAAGAAAAAATAAAAAAATGTCGTGTGAATGCAGTAGCTAAGAGTAATTTTCAAGATTCTATTTAGTTTGATAACTAATTAAGTAAAATATATGGTTTGATTTTTATTAACGCATTCAAGCAATAATTTGATTGCAAATAATTTTTGGTCTTGGATACTGGTGCAAGAAATATATTGAAATAAAAAAAAAGTATTCTATCATTTTACATAACAACTTAATCAAATTATACAAATATTGATCTTACATTATTTTTTTTTATCACTGTTGCTCTTCCCTTACAAAATATTTTTTCCCTTTCAAAGTTTACACTTGAACCAGTACACAAGATCCATAGACAAGATATCTTTAGCTTAATACTTAGCATATTCTTACAGCTAACCAATAGATTCAAATCCCCTGTGCTTTTCATTGTACTTAAAGGGTTTTTTAGCTGTGTCATCTCTTAAGGGCATTCTTATGACTTTAAAATATGTAGTTTTACTGAAAACTTCGGATCGGAAACTTAGGTGAATAGCTACGGTGATCAAAAGCCCATTGGCGTAAAAAAATCCCGACAAAAAATAAAAGTGTTGACACTTTCCATACAAACCACATAAATTTAATACCGACTTAGGATTTTTTTTATCGCTTATTATTTAATGCCAATGGGGCTTGTAATGGCCTAAGCTAATACCTGCCTTAGTCTCCGATCACAGTCTGAATACACGCCGCATATTTTATTATATCGGCCCAAAACCAGTCTGATATTAGCAACGAAATTTTTTTTTTAACAAAATCCAAGATCTCATCAATAGCTATTCTTAAGCGATGACACAAAGGTATTTGGGACATAAAGCCCTTAGCCACTTATAGCCAATTTTTGTTCTCAAAGCACGGGTTTGCAGGAAAGTTCTGTAGCAAAACAAAAACTAGAAGACATTGATAGCGTGAAGTTAGGCTCTAATGAGTATAAAGTACTACGCTTCGGTACCTTGCGAATGGGAATAAGACGGCGGGTATAAAAAAGCTGTTAACAATAAATACAGTTTATTTATTAACATCTCAGACCCAGTGTTGCTAACTGTTTAAATTTTTCTCCCTAAAGCTATTTCAATACATATCAAATTCAAAGGTGACTCAACTGTGACACATGTAACATTAATAAAATTATTTTATTTTTAATAAAACGAATTCGGTTTTTTAATCTAGAATGGAATATGTGGAGTAGAATTTTTTTTTTTTTTCAAAAATACCCCCAAAAATATTACCCCTACAAAACTCCCTATACAGATATTGGTTCCCCTAAAATTAGGAAGAAAATCCCCAAGTTGGCGTTATTACATTTAAATTGAAATTAGTCAGTTTAATTCCCCAATTATCTGAATACCTCCTTAATTTTAAGATTTAAAAATATTAATTTTCACTATGACTCTTAGTTCGTAAAATAAAAAGAGTAACAAACTGAGTAGCAAATGTGACCATTTTTAACAATTTATCCATCATCAAAACTCTAAAATTACATTTCAATTCGAATGTCAATATTATTTTTAACCGTAATATAATTACAGTCACCAAATACTTCAGGTGTCAAAGTTTTTGGAAGCGGTCCAAACACACCATGTACAGAGAGCATTGTCTTATCACGTGTAATTTTTGTGACTAATTTTGAAACAGTCACTAGCTTATAGTATGCCTTTCCTTCTATAGAACCCAAAGTATCGATTTTTTTCTTCTTAGACATTAGCAAATATATCCTTAACGCAGCTCTGTCTTATCACGTGTAATTTAAATAACTAATTTTGATAGACACTAATTAGCTTATAGTATGCCTTTCCTTCTATAGGACCCAAAGTATCAAGATTATTGCTACTTGGACATAGCAAATATATCCTTAACGCAACACTGTCCAGTCGCTAATTAGCTTTGTATGCCTTTTCTGTCTATAGAACCCAAAGTATCAAAATTCTTTCTACTTGGACAATACCAACTTCTTGCCGCTACAGAAATTCCTCTGCAACCCTGTAAATAGTTTGTACTCACGTATGTTCCCGCCGGCTTCCATCTCCGCCTTCATGAGCTGCAGGTCCAGGGTCGCCTCCTCGAGTTTCTCTCGGCACTGCTCCAACTCCATCTGCAGGGCTTCAGCCCTCTCTTCAGCCATCTCCTTGTCCAGGGCTGCCATCTCGGCCGCTTCTGATAATTCGGCTGTCTCGTCGTTGTGCGCTTCCAGAGCTTCTTGGGCGTCGCGGATCTGGAATTTTATGGTTATTCGTAGATTTAAAATAAAATGAATGGATTCAGGTATATTATTAAGCAACAAAGTATCATGTCAATTTTAAAAATCTTCCTTGCATACTGCTATTGTCCTAAGGTCAATAAAGATTAAGACATTTATAATTATGACCATGATTCTGAAACAAAAGTGAGTTGTATCATACCATAGATTTATAATTAGGTACCACAGCAAATCCAAAAAAGTTTCAATCCTACATCCTATCATAAAATGATGGCATTATAATTTTCTCCTTTATACAATACTACATCAAGTACCACAGTCCTTGCTCTATGTCAAAGGCTTCCTACCATTGAGGTTGTATATCCTTACTTCATGTCCAAGACTTTCTACCATTGAGGTTGTATATCTCACCTCCTTCTTAGCCCGTTGCAGCTCCCGCTGTAGTTGCGCCTGCGACTCCATGATCTTGGTCTTGAACTCGTTGGCCTGCTCCAGCTGCAGCCGCACCCGCTCCAGCTCGCGCAACTTCTCCCGGTCTTCCGCACGACGCACCTTCAGGGTTTCTAGCTTCTCTTTCAAGTCTTCTACTTCGGACTTCAATTGGGTGATCTGGAAAGAATATGAATTTACAAATATTTCATTATCTTCGATAATGCCACAGAACGGTTGTAAATATATTTTCGAAATAGAGTATAAATTCTTTGTAATGACACTGAAGGGACTGTGCATTATACGGTTTTATAGAGTAGTCGTTAAATGTAGACCAAGATAATAATCATTGTATGGAAGGCAAGCTAAACTAATCGAAGCCAAGTGATCTCGACGCTTAGGGAGTTTGTCGTTAAATCGAGTGGAGTTTACACTGTATAGCTTACAAATTATAAATCGCACAATGAAGAATTATTCCAAATGTGACGTGAAGCTATTTGTTAAGTGCTTACGATAAAAATTCGCCACAGTGAAATAAAATGAATCAGGTAAAACAGAAAGTCAGTTACAAAAAATGAGGTCATTGGCATAGAGTTATAATGTCGAGTTATAGTGTGGGGACCAGCCAGGGTCACCGCAGTTACCGTGCAATCAACCAATAACAATTACATGATCTTGTCTTTAAATCTAGATTTTTGCCTTAAGTTGAGCCTTCATTGAACAAAGGTCGAATGAAATAAGCAAATGTAAACTACTAGATTACAAAATTGCGCGAGATATGAACGGAGCCATAAAAAAATTTTTCTCAACAGCCACATACATACATGTAATATATTGGGTTTTAATAAAAGCGTCAATTTTGTTTATTTTCGTCTGGATTTTTAATAAAGCCAATGGCTTCGTAGTCACCGCACATATTACTTGCCTTGGTTTTTAGTCCAAGTACAGTGTACACCCTATATGATTAGCGAGAAGCAAATTTTCCGTCCAAACATTTCTGTCATAAACAAGATGTACTGACCTCCTGTTGAGCCTGCATGTTGGCTATCTTGTCTTCTACCGACGACGCAGCGGGTTGCGGCGAGGTGATACTCTGTCCAGGAGTGTACTGCGGAGTCAGCGTCTCCACGAAACCTGTCTGTTGGCCCAATACTCCAGAATCAATAATGATGGAAAAAAGTCTTCGTAAAACAGTTCAGATCTTGGGGCTACTCTAGAATAATCATCAGCCCTTTTATGTAAATGGTGGACACAGGTTTCGACTGCTATTAAGAGGGTTAAGGCTTTAGTCCACCACTGTGGCTTAGTGCGGATTGGACTCTAGAGTAGACGAGGATAGAATAAAGCCACGCTGGTCAAGTTGTCGACATACTTTTCTAGTTCATTTTATACAAACTCTCCAAAATGACAAAACTTAGCAACAAGATGTGCAAGATTACTAACCTTGTCATCCACTATAACTTTAGAAATTAATACTGGGGAATCTTTCAGAGATGTCATTTACTCACGAACTGCTACAAAGTAAATACATAAATCGTTATGCCTCACACCCATAACTCCAAAGAGTTTAAGTATGCTTAGAGATCGAGCTAGTAACAATCAAAATCTTTGCCCAAATCCTAAAATTTGGTTTGCTCCCGGTAACATAAACAAATTTTGCTAAGAATTTTATCAAATCAAATTTACTTCAGCATACATCCAAAAATTTATTTTCTAGTCCACAAACTAATTTTACCAAGACTTCCATTTACACCCATCCAAATTTTTATTTTCGCCACAATCTCGAACACTACAAACCTCTACAAAAGACGCCCGTTTGGCGAGGTCCGGGGAGGACGCCCTCTCGGTGGTGGGGGAGGCGTACGAGGTGAGCGACTGTCGGCTGCTCGCTAGAGACGTGCGGGAGCTGCAACACGCCGCCAAGGAGGTCACACACCAGCCACAGTGCCGCCACAAATAGTCCGTGGATACTATTTGAACTACAACTGTTTTTTTTTTCTTTGAAACTTTTTTTTTTATTAACTGTAATGACAAAGTCCTTAAATCAGATGACAAGCATGATGCTGCCCAAATACAGAATTAAGTGACGAGAATTTTTCGCCTCTTAATCCACTCAATACCCCTACTTTCCAAAACTAATATACCAAAAATTTACATGTTTAAAGCTCAAAAATTTATTCCATTCGTTGTCAATGTTCAATTCGTATCCAAACTTATTCTGTGGCATTATTTGGCAATTTACAAAGCTTACAATAATTTTCCAAAGACATAAAATAAAAAAGGCAGCTTTAGTATTTTTGTAAAGAAAACTAATTGTATTTAATGATTCTTCTAGACCATGGAACGACGAAAACCTTTAAAAAAACTAATCCATACATAAAAATGACCAACGCCACTACATAGCTAAAAATTGGGCAGTTTTTATATGGTTTGCCTGCACGGATTGCTAAAAAACTAAGAAACGCGCATACAAACCTTTTTCCCCCACCAAAAAGCTAGCAACTAAATCTAAAGCTGATTGAAATAGCCAACATCATACCGGACATAATACTGAACTATGGAAGACTACAAAAAGCGAAACTTGTCTTTCATCGTTTCATCGTCTTTAGCTAAGGCTATGTTAAATGTAGTACAATTAGTTTTCTTGCAAATATTTCGCAAGTACGATACACAAATGTACAAAAAAGCATTACTTATGAATAACCCGGCTTCGAATACTGAATTTTTCAGAAAGTAAGGTAGTCTGCAAGAACAAAATAAACAAAAAAAAATAAAAAAAGTTTCCAATCCACATAAAGTATCTAAAAAAAACTAAATCACATATCTATGATTTATACAACTAGAAAAAAAAACATAAATAAAACAAAAACAGTATTTCCATGTTCTACAATTCGCCGATTCCACAACTAGGAAATGTAGGAAAGACAGAAATACCAACTAAATTTAATATATTAAAAATCTTGGATTTTCACCGGTTGTAACGGAACTACAACAATTGAACAAGTACCATATCAACAATGAATTGAAATTTAACTACCAATATCTGCAAAGATCTGCTCAAAATATCTACTCAAAAACAAAACCATTTTGTATTCCATTTTTACAGGGATTTCATACTGTCACTAAAGCACTTCTTAGAAAATTACACTCAACTTACTGAAGCATTCCATTATTTACACATTTTTGACCGTTCCAATTTTCCTGTAATATTAAACTACACAAGACATTTTGCAGTCAATCGTAGATACAGCAAATTTGGGTTGATTTTGTAAACCCACGGATAAATGGCGCTGTCCCAAGATAAACGACGCCAGCGCACCCTATTAAACTAAATGGTAAACTAAACACAATACAACCGTGATATCCCATACACAAATCAACACAAACTCTACTCCATTACCCGTGCTAATATAATGCAATCATGTTTCTTAATGCATGCAGTTACCGACAAGTCATTGTAACATTTTCTAACTAAACTTAAAACTAATATCTGCTCGAAGAGAGTACACGATAAGGCCAAAATGGTAAACATACTGTCTTAGAACTGACTAAACAATTTTCAAGGTCATTAAATTCATCATCAAAATGTCTCATGCCAAAAAAATCTTTTTTACAGGGTATATACAAACCATGACCAGAAAATGAGGCAGGTAATAACATGACTACAAACCCTCTGGCGTTAAAGAAAATCCCGAGAAAAGATAAAAATTTTGACGTTATCTATACAAACTGCATACGTTTAGTACCAATGTTTGTATAGATAACGGTCTGAATACACCCTGTGTAAAGTCTCGCATTAAGTGGTAAAGGCCTGCCATCGTGGTATTATTGTATATACAAGTACAATCAGTTCTCCTCAAGCAGACTATACGTAGAAAATCATTAGTGTAGAATTTGTGTCTTATACATTCTACAGCGGAATCATCCCATGCGGCCAGCGCGTGTAATATCTAGAAGCTTCGACAAGCCGTTTGCTTTCCGCGCGACACTATACATTGCGGCGTGGTGGAGGCGGTTATGAGTAGCCGTCCACGAAACCCAGTAATGGACAACGCAGTCAAGTGCTACACAAACCCAAGCATGTGTGCGCTTATGATATGTACGTTACCTCGACATGGACAAGGTCCCGGCTTTCGTCTGCGCGGGAGACGCCTTGCGACGCACCCTTAAGTGGGCAAGCATCGATATTATTTTAGTACATTACATTTTGTTGTGAATAGTTCGCTATTAGCGTCTTTCTATGTCTAAAAATGCTTTTAAGCTGCTCCCAAGGAAAAAAACAATTGATATTTCTAATTTTGATTTTTCTAATTTCTGTAATAGTCCAGGGTCGATAATTTTTAAAACCAAAAAAAATCATAATAGGATGAAACCCATTAGAAAAGGAGGGAAATATGATAACAATGAAAGGAAAAATAATTTACGGGCGATCTGAGGTTGGGAAGGGGATGGGGGTGAGGTTTTAAGGGTAAAAAACGGTTTTTCTCGATTTTCGGCAAAACTAAAAGTCCTATCGAAAAAAATCAAATGGAAAAGTTGTAGATAATAAAAAGATCTAAAACTTTTGTATTTACACTTTTTTCACATAACCTCAAAATTTATGTGAAAAATTCAAAAAACTAAGTTTTTGGTTTTTTATTTTTATCTTTTACAAAAAATTTATTTTTTTAACGAAATTTTGTGAAAACTTACCTTTTTATGTCCCAAATACGCTGTAATTTATTTGATTAAAAATATTTATTTTTCCACCTTATTTTGAATTAATATCGAAAAAACACCCTAATTTTCAATCGAAAATTCACCCGTCAAAATATCAGCTTTTTTCAAAAAGTTGGTATGGTTTCTGTTTGTTGAAATCTCTACTTTCCGATGGTGAAAAAAAATATATATGTTACTATGGTAAATCTTCACAGAAAACGCAAAAATTAATTTCAATCTTTAGGTTATGTTAAGTTAAGCATACTATTTTTTAAAGAAAATATTACGATTTTTATGGTTGAGTTGATTGATACAGATAAAAATAGAGATAGTATTTACCTTCCTATGCAGATTCGAAAAGTTTTATTGTTTTTTTAAGTAAACTTGTCACAATTATCTTCAAGAAACTCAGCGTGCACGTGTATTTTTATAAACGATGTTGTATACTTTACTGTATTTCGAATACTGGTTAGGCTAGCGGTTGTAACAGCTGCTACGAAATATATAGTATATAATAGTAGGTATGTATGTAGTAAGACCCAGACCGGCGGGTCTTAAAACTTTTCGAATCTGCATAGGAAGGTAAATACTATCTCTATTTTTATCTGTATCAATCAACTCAACCATAAAAATCGTAATATTTTCTTTAAAAAATAGTATGCTTAACTTAACATAACCTAAAGATTGAAATTAATTTTTGCGTTTTCTGAGAAGATTTACCATAGTAACATATATATTTTTTTTCACCATCGGAAAGTAGAGATTTCAACGAACAGAAACCATACCAACTTTTTGAAAAAAGCTGATATTTTGACGGGTGAATTTTCAATTGAAAATTAGGGTGTTTTTTCGATATTAATTCAAAATAAGGTGAAAAAATAAATATTTTTAATCAAATAAATTACAGCGTATTTGGGACATAAAAAGGTAAGTTTTCACAAAATTTCGTTAAAAAAATTTTTTTTTTGTAAAAGATAAAAATAAAAAACCAAAAACTTGGTTTTTTGAATTTTTCACATAAATTTTGAGGTTATGTGAAAAAAGTGTAAATACAAAAGTTTTAGATCTTTTTATTATCTACAACTTTTCCATTTGACTTTTTTCGATAGGACTTTTAGTTTTGCCGGAAATCGAGAAAAACCGTTTTTTACCCTTAAAACCTCACCCCCATCCCCTTCCCAACCTCAGATCGCCCGTAAATTATTTTTCCTTTCATTTTTATCATATTTCCCTCCTTTTCTAATGGGTTTCATTCTATTATAATTTTTTTTCACTTTTCATTATTTTTAAAGGCTTCTACCCTGGTCTATAAATAGACATTATGAAAAATAAATACGTGACAATTTAAGTAAAAAAATAGAAATAACGCAATGTAAGTCGAATAAAAACAAAATTTGTAGCAATCGGCTACAAATAAGTATTGGACTCTTTACATTACGTTTTTTTAACTTAAATATATTGGTATCATTTTTTTCACGGTTTTTAGTATACCGTATCGTCTGTGGGAGCATTTAAAACTTTGCAGAAATGACTCAAAACATACAATCATTCATATAAAAATAGATTTCACCTTTCCAGCAAGTGTAATAAAAACATTGCAAACACTCAAGGCTTTATCCATATTTATATGGACGTTGTTATAACAGCTAGGAGAAATGCCTTATATACAGCAATAGCACTTGAGTAGGTTAAAAAAAAGAAAAAATTATATATAATAATTTATGACAACTTGTCACTGATAAGCCTGCATAGTTCAATTTTTATCTATATTCATGCCTTTATGTACTTGAGGTCATACAGTCTTACTCGAAGACATTAGTAAAAACTTATCAAGACGCTAATAACGAACACCCGACTTAATTATAAAAATGAATCGTAGACTTAAGTTACTTTAATCAATGTGTAATTAATAATTAATTGGTTAACACAATTGTTGTTATTTCATTCCTATAAAAGCAATGTTGACATTATTGTTTTTATAAATGTTTTTAATAAATTCTCAAATAAATATTGCAAGATTTATTAAACACCCATAATGGAAATATATCATTTATCAAGTTTATAAAATAATACTTGTAATATTTATAAACTATTTTGTCAACATCGCTTGTTATTAACTCAACGAAATTAGAGCAGAAGAAATAAGATTTATTTACTTCGTAGAGAATAGCACTGACCGGCATATAAATATGTACAGTTATGAAAAATTTTCCCTATGATTTTTATAAATGAATGAATAAGAATTATTTGCCATTACGTAGCTTTTCCAATTACTCAACTATAAGAAGCTACAGTATAGCAAAATAAAATTCCTGTCAAATGACAAGGAAATCACTATAATACTCTAATTATCATAACTTGATAAATCATATTGCAAAAGACTTGTATTTGGAGCATACTACAGTTGAAAAGACTATAATAAAATTTGTCTTTCTCTGCATATAACATAAAAACAGAATGTCAAATAAGTACTATCCAACTTTATTTATGCCGGTCACAAATGATAATCCTTCTCCAAACCAAATAGTTAAGGAGACCGAACCATCATCAAAAGTTACATATAAGAGTGGTGTAAGCTGTAGGAAGCGTGGTGCGTTTACTACACGGTATCTAGTACTCACGTGGTGGGTCTAGACCTCTGGGCCACTGTTATACTAGCGGGGAAAGAAACACACGTCAGTTAGCTGCACACTATGTACTATGATGGTATAGCGAGCAAGGGCGGATCCAGGGGAACGATTTTTGTGGCCATGTCCCTACCCTGGGCTAGGGCATGTCCCTACCCTGGGCTGGGGCATTTCCCTACCCTGGGCTGTTTCATGTCTCTACCCTGGGCTGGGTAATGACACTACCCTGGGCTGAGTCCAGGATATAGGTGGACCACTAATTAGTTCTTAAACATTGTGTTTTTGCAAACGCGTTTTTGAATACATACATGATTAAAATTCCTACTTATACCGGTATCTATTAGTATTAAAATTAAATTATAAATTCTGGTGACTGGATTACGACTATGGCTCCTTCCTTTGGCGCCAAAACTGGATCCGCTCTTGATATCGAGGTCATTAATATATTTAGAGAGAATTGAAAATAACTTTGAAAAACTACACATCTAAATGGTGTTTTAATCTAAACAGTTAACTAAATAGTGGTTCATTTACACTATTCAATCACCTAGTTTTTGTGAATTATCGCAGTTTAACTAACACAAAATAAAACCTGACATTCATAGGTTTTTTTTAAATACAAATAAAATTATCAGACTGACATTTAATAATAAAAATATTGTACAATTTATCGCCTTTAAGTCTAGCAAGAAATTTTTTCAATTCTCTCCAGTAGAATGTGAATGTTGAGTGTTGAAAAAACAATAACAATGTATAATTGTGGTCTAATAGAGCTCTACTTTGATGTATAGTTTAGTCCACATGCACACTTGACTGTCCCCTGTGTGTAATGCTTTTGCGTGAATATAAATGTTTACATATTAAGCACTGAACTTTAAAAAAGACAGGTGTGTGTCCCTGGGGTTTCAACTTGCAACTGCCAAGATTTAAGCTATACTGAGAGTCCATCATTACTACTAAGTTTACTTGGTAATTAATATTATTTTTGCTGTTATATTTCTTCAAGTATGATTGTCACATATTGGGTATTTCTAGTGTCTCACCTCACCAGTCAATAATATTTGAGTGTTGGTTAAAACTAATAAGTAAAATCTAAAAAAAAGAATGTGAAAGTATAGCTTTCGTACAATATAATCTTGCAGAAAAACATTGTATGTTTATAGAAGATAAATGAAATGTTTTCTTTTGTTCATTATTGATTATAATTGTTTATCATGTATTAAATTGTGGAACAGTAGAATCTTAACATTTATATTTACGCATTGCAACTAAACTCCCTTTTGTGTGAAAGAAATTAATAAAGAATGCTTCATAATGTGCTAAACATTCTTTACAAACTTAACTTCTGTATATTTTTTCCACCTATAAATTTTACTAATGGCAACACAACACTCAATTAGTATTTAATTTTGTTAAATTAAACCAACACTTATGCTTGTAATGTGTACTGTCATGGAGATATTAATCTACTTAATAAATATTATTAAATATACCATTATTATTGGCAATAACCTTCAATAAGTTAATAATAGCACTAGCAATATTTTAATAACTCAAAACATGTGTTGCCATAAAATACTACAATTCAAATGATGTGTATCTTAATACCAATAAAATTCTGACTCTAGTCTATGTTTTAAATCACATGCGGTTGTTCCCATTATTTTACCACTTCACCTTAATCTATGTGTCTAAAAACAGACTTATTGCAAAATTTAAACATCATTTCATGTAACAAAATTGATCTACTCCAGTTAAAATAAAATAAATATAAAGCCGATGTTTAAATTTACCAACAATCTGTTTATAAGTGATTTCGTGCTTATCTCCCAAACTGATTTGTAACAAACCAATCCGTTTACCTATACTTTCTATAACATATCCATTCAGCTGAAATATGTGTTATTTATCAATTCACTTTCCAAACTAGTTAGATGAGTTCAGCCTGTATCAATTGTAAGAAAACGTATTACTCATTAAACAGTATTAAAATCTTTAATCCTTATCAACATCGGTGTTGTAAGTCTTAAAAAAAATCATAAACAAATTGAAATATTTGATCCTGATCTATAAAAATGGACACCTTTAAATAGAGATATTTATTGTTAAAAACTGGCTCTAATGCACCATGTAAAACAAATTTTTAGATATTTATTGTTAAAAACTGGCTCTAATGCACCATGTAAAACAAATTTTTAATTTCTGTGTTGTCATGAAACTAAACTACATCATGAAACCACTATTGTGTTAGCTAGTTTAAAATATGTGTTAGCTAAATCAACTGATGCAGTTGGAACTCAGTCATACCCTAGCTGGAATATATGTGAATTTACTGTATATTATGCTCCTAATGTGTAGTTATATCTGTATGTTGTGAAGTACCTGCTAAGTCTTCGGCCAGGTGCAGTCTTAGTCTCCTCCGATGGAGTGGTGATAGACGTCTCCATCGGATTGTCCTCAGCATCAAGCAACTGGATTTGAGTCTGACGTACGAATACGCCATAGTTCTCTTCACACTAGAATCATTAATCATCATTATTTTAAATTTGTAGTACTTGAGAATTTAATAAAACTACATACCATTAGTAAACTAATAAATATTAATTATTTTTTGACATATACCATAGTAATTTTAAACTTGCATGACACATCCTAGACAAATCTATATACACTACAAACTGTTTGTGTGTATTGCTTAAAAAACAATTGAATATAATATATTCATTGCATTTAGAGTCTAATAAGACAAAACTGAATCTGTGCTACAATATCTCAAAAGATTAAACTGTAGGGAAGGGCAATGTGTATAAAGAAATATAATAATGGATAAGATATGTATGAATTAAAGACTTTTTAATTGTTTTGTTTGAACACGTAAAATAATAAAGGAATAAATATAAGTTTATATATGTTTATAATATGATTAATTTTAATATTAGGTTAATCAGCAGTGATGGCCTTGAGGTTTAGGCGCGCGGTCGAGAATCTCGAAAAACCTCTGACTTTTCGAAAGTTATGTGTGTATTCAAATTGAATTATCACTTGCTTTAACGGTGAAGGAAAACATCGTGATAAAACCTGCACACCTAAAAGTTCTTAGGAATTTCTTAGGTGTGTAGTCCGCCAACCCGCACTAGGCCAGCGTGGTGGACTATGGCCTAAAACCCTCTCAATGGTAGAGGAGACCCGTGCTCAGCAGTGGGCGTATATGGGTTGATGAAGAAGAAGAAGAAGATTAGGTTAATCATAATTATAATTATTGAAATCTACCCAAATTATCTTATGCTATACACATGTATATACACCCTCTGGGTGGCTTTAATTAGTCGCAACATGAAAATTACTTTCAAAGTCTCAGGCCATAAAAAAATATCTTACAACCATTGTTGCATTTACCATATGGATTTAATGTATTCTCCTAGTATGTACCGGTATTTATATAAGTTATGCTATAGTAAGACTATTTCAGTTCAACTTTACAAATCAATTTAAGATAACCAGGCAGACTCACCGTGAAATAGCCGTGTCCCCGCACAGTGCCATTATTCTTGCCTTTGGGCTCGTCGAGGATCACGCCGATCCACTTCCCTGTAGCAAACGTAGGGTAGCCAACGTACGCCACAGACCCTTTCACATCCTTTCCTACCACCATCACACGCTGGCCCAGCGTTAACGCCTTGTCCGACATCTTTACTTATTGTTCCTAGACTAAACAGCACCAAAATATTTGAACTTTCAACAATAATAATCGATTTACGTTGATATTTTCTTCGCAACCACCAGTTACCTTTTATGGAAGAAAATATATTTTTACGCCAAATCAATCGATAAAGTGTGTTAAATCACAACATAATTATCATATTATATGTATTGGAGTTGGATGTATCGATCTTTTAGGGTTTAATAGTAAAATTTTCGCAATAATGCAGTTGTAATGCAGTTTCGCTAAATATATGGTTTTTGTCAACTGTCACTTTGACGTATTGGTCATCATTGCGTTTCGTTAGTTTTCCTGTTTCAAGCAATTGCATTTAATTGATGAGATTTTTATAAATATGACCCTAGATTATTAAAATTAAACGGAAAAAGCCGTACATAGGTACCTATTTAATAGATTTAAAAAATAAAATAATATACATGAATACATTCAATGTTGGCGATTTATGTCCCATTGCTTAATTCGCCTTTATTATACCTAATGCCTCTCAAAACTACTTATAGTATTCTCAGTAGTTTTTCTTTAATTTCAAGTAAAAGTAATTAGCTAGATCAGTACAAAGTTTTGTACTATGCTTGAACATCATGACACGTAGGTACTCATTCGAATAAACTGTGTAGTATTAGTATTCAGTATTAACTATACATTTATTTTTACCGAAAACCAACTGAAGAGTTCATGCTACGATGAAGATCAAATTAGTCTAATAAAAGAGCATTGCACAACATAAAAACTTTAATAATACCAATTACAAAGTTCTCATTCTATATGAATTTGCGACTAGAAAGAAATAAGAAAACACTATAATCAATAAAATACCAGTCAGCAAAAACATAACCATTGAATGCCTTTGGTCTTCCACGGCACATGCTATAAAAACGAGTATAGTGACTATCACAAGCATAGTTATATAGACGGCTAAAAACCACACATAAATTGTCACTAACGTGTTGTTTCTTTTACAAGCGCCAATGAGCAAGCAAATGCTTGCAAAAAACAGTAGAATGTTGAGTACAGCAAATATAAAAACAGCGACTTGTCCTAATTCTCCAGATAAGCCTACGCTTTGGAGGTGAGAGGAGCTGAAAGTCGTGGTAAGTAGAACGCAGACGATGCCCCATGCAGCCATTATGAAGCCAGCCAGGGCTATGTAAATACATCCGATCCGAAGTGGAAGGCAGCATATACAGGTTCGCACTTCGTGACAATCATCGAGTACACTTCCTGAAGACATTTTTGGTTTCTAATTCAGCTTAGTTCATAATTTAAAGTCTTTACCGCTAACAGAATGATATTGACACACTGTCATAATGAGATTTGATGGCTTGAAAGAAGACCGCAGACAAGAAAGAAGTAGAACCTACTTTACGATGGACTTTATACAATAAAAGTATTTTTTAATGTATACCTTAAATAAAACATGCTTAAAATATAAAATTATACTGCTAGAATTACTACTTCTGCTTTAAAAAGTAAGACTTAAGGGTCATCCATATATTACGTCACGCGAAATTCATAATTTTTTGACCCCTCCCCCGTCCTTGCGACAGTTGGTCACATTTGTACGAGTCAGCCTCCCCCCCCCCCCCCCCCCATCTCTAATGTGACGCCACATATTTTGCAACCTTAAATTTAAAAAAAATATTGAATTTAAACAGCGGTTCCGAATAAGTTTTATTTTAAAATAAAATATATTTTAAAAAATTTACATCAAGTTACACATTTTAAGTAATCACACAGACGGCATTTATCAAAGGACCTTAAGTCGTAGGGGCTTGCCACGTAACCGGACCCATACACCTTCAATAATATTGATCAATATTCTGATTGTACAATATTATTGAACGTGTAGGGATAATATTGAAGCATTGCGCCGTGATTGAGCAAAAGATTGATGGAGCTTAATTTTTATTGATCAATATTTTTTATTGCGCTGTGTAGGGTTAATATTGCGCAATATATTTCTTTTTTTTTTTCTTTTCAACAAAATCACCAGCGTGGCTGCCGCCAAAACTTCGTCGTCAGACATGTTGCTCGCACGAAAATATTGATCAGAGTGGTTTATCAATTTTATTGACAGAATTTATTGAACGTCTGGAATCAAAGGGGGTGTTCAATATTATTGAACAATAAAAAGATTGTTCAATATTATTGTAGGTGTATGGGGCCCCTAACACCATTACAGCGAGTAGTCGGCAAAACAATTTGAAACTTATGTTTATGTAAGTAGAGACGCAAAGTTTTTCGTTAACAGTGCAGTTTTTGTTTTAACAAGGAGATTTTGAAATGTGACGTCACGATATTTAGATCCCCTCATAATCACTTGTCACACTCTGTCGACCCCTACCGTCCTTCTAAAGTTTGACGTAATTTATGGATGGCCCCTTATCACATAACGTCATAAATAAGATATCCGTTTCCTGCAAATAAAAGGCTTAGGACTTAGACCGGCTTTGAATCTCTTAAAAAACCTTCAGAAAGTAAAAAGCTATACTTTTACTGATTACAGGAATTGTCATCACAGTAATGTAAATATTCTGTAATTATAGTCCAAGTAAATTAAGAAATGGATTATAGAAGTATAGTAATAAAATTCCTGACATTGCATTGAAATGACGTAGTAGTATAAAATGTTTCGTCATTATAGATGACCCGCGATCAACCAATAGGATGACAAAGAATTGACGAGATCGCTCACCAATAAAATCGTTGCTTAAGAATCGTTTACTCCGAACATATCGCGAGACGCAAATTCTTAATTTACCAAAAGTAGGGCAAGTAGTGGAAATTTTTACGATTGTTTTCAAAGAACCGTTGTTGCTGGTCGAGAATATGATGACTGCGATATTTTTTATTTCGTAAATATATTTCTAACTCAGTTAGATTTAAAACAAAATTACTTAAAAATTAATTAAATATTCGAAGCATTCGTGTAATATTTTTGGGTTCTGCCTATACCGTCTATTGCGACACCATTTTTTTGTATATTTCTTTAGCTAGAAATATTTTAAATCGCTATTGCGTGCCTTGGAGAGCAATTCAAACACGTTGCAGATAAGCAGTTTGATTATACACGGCTAATGAGTACACAAGCATCTGCTTAAAGTAAATAATATTTATTATGGTATTGTTCTTGCCCGTTATTATACCTTTTGTGATAATAAGTAATTTAAACCATTGTGGATTTTCACGCTTATATTTCCGAAGGGTGAAGAAAAGATGAATTTATACTCAGTGGCGTTACTACAGGGTGGCAGGGCTAGGAAAATACCACGGGGCGCGGTCAAAGAGGCCACAAGCTCAATTTTGTGCTAAAGTACTTAAAAATACATTTTCGGGAGGGCCAATTATACACGAGGGAAAGGGGGTTAAAAAAATTCGCCACAGGCCTTAGATGGTAAAGTTACGTCGCTGTTTATACTGTCATAGAAATGAGAAGGCTGTGCCTTTGCGACAGCTGTTTTTAAAACCGTAGTCAATATCTACTGGCAAAGAGGTAGCATCTGTTATAATAATTAGTTAATTTAAGTAGTTTTTAAAGAAATAATGGATGAAGCGTCTTTAAACACGAAAGGCACCCCATGTATGCATTACAAAACATATTATTTTAAAAGGAAGTAAGTAATGACAAAAGTATTTTTTGTTGTCAATGCCTTAATCTCAATAAAGCAACTGCGTTACCTGGCTGCAACACCATACAAAAAAACCCAAAAAAAAAACCCTCTCAATGGTAGACGAGACCCGTGCTCAGCAGTGGGCGTATATGGGTTGATGAAGAAGAAGAAGAACACCATACAATTCAATAGGGCCCGACCGTACAAAAAATTAGAAGTTCATGAAAAACGCAATTGTTATTTTTAATTTTAAAATGCTTTATCATCTTTTAAAAGACACATTTTTTGTACTTAGTTTTAATAATGTAATTTATAATAAACGTTTTCAGTGTTCTCATTCCAAGCAGTATTTTGCAGATACTGAGGACCCATACAAATATCCATAAATGTCGCTCAAACTTACTCACACAAATAAATTGCGATAGGAACATCCATGGACACCCTCAAGTGTATCACCCTCAATTAAAAAAAAAAAAGAGTCATTTGCTATTAACACAAGGTCGGGAAGCTAGCATAGGTTTTTAGCCAGGATAACTCCGTTACAGTGATCTTTGTCATTATAAAAAAATCTGTCTATAAATACTTTTGATCAATGCATCGTCAAGCCGAGGAAAAGCAATTAATAGTTTAACAATGCAGTAGAAAAAACTACGTTAACTATACATTTTCCACAAGTTTTAGTTAAGTGTATAGTTATACCTCAAACTTCGCAATCTCTTAATGATTAATAGGATTATTAATTTTAAATATCAGATCGAAATTCCTAAAATTTGGTAAAAAGAGACACATCAAATGACAATGATCTTAAAATTTAGTTAATCAAAATCCGTTCATTAATTGAAAAGTTGACGACAGCTTACGATTTTTAAAGCTTTCCATGACCTATCCTAAAGTAAGATACGTATGCTTATCACAATTTTTCCACCGCGATAATATTTAATGCGGAAGTTATAGCAATATAGAACCAATTCAAAAACGTTGATGCGTGTTTTTTGTGTCGATTCCGTCTGTTACCACTTGGCAACAGTGCTTTACACTAAGACACTATAAAAACGCTAATAAAAACTTACCTAGCGATAACTAATACTCCACTAAAATATGCGCTTTATAGTAACAACGTTAGAGTTCAATTTCATTTTAAAATTATCAATAAACTGTCTACAAAGAAATACTTAATATTTCGGACGTTATAAATATGAAATATATAATTATCTTATAAATTAGAGATTACTTGATTTGCGTCTTAGGAAATGGACAGATGGTTTACCAATTTTTAATTGATTTCATTGAATAACTTCCTGTGGACAGAATCATAACACTAGAACATTCAGACTAGTCTATAAAATATACAAATTCGTCATCACTTCTCAGTGACCTCACTCATTGTCATAGCCTTGCTATATCGAGGTCGTGACTCACAGTAGTTTCCTCAATTAGAGACTAAGGTCTTGTTTCTTAAGCAATAAAGTTCAAATTTGCTTAATATAACTGCAAACGCAAATTTGTAAAACTTCTTCCTAGTCGACGTCTGCTGGCCGATAATTTTTTGTTTGTTTGATAATTTTGATATACATCGGATAGCAATAAATGCCTAGTTTTAAATATCAGTACATAGATAAAATATCTAAAATTTTTAATCCTTGGTTATTGCCTATATCCTAATAATGTGTGAAAAGATTATTTTAATTCATAAATTCACTGTAACATTAAGACTTTTGAGATAACTTGTCTTGAAAATTAAAACTTGAATTAAAATATATTTGTTAACGTTAGAATACAATGCAATTAACAGGTTTAGCTTCTACTTCCTTAGAACATGACAAAATAACAAGTTCGTATTATGACGCACAACTTATTTACGCTTCTATCAACTATAAACGTACATAATATGTAAAACAATAACGGTTTGTCTTGTTGTGCGCAAGTGTTAAGCACTGTCCGATTCAGAGTTGAATATTGCTTAACCGGCTTGAAGCTTAGCTATGCACAGAGCACAGCGTGGCTCGCGTAACGGTAACAACTCGGTAACGACACATTAGGTGGCACATTGGATTGTGACGAATGCAAAAGGAGCCGAGTGCGGGGCGCGCGCCCAACTTTCACTGCGCCACATCCCGTTATGGCGCAAAATAAAACGATCACGCATACAAAAACATGATATTTATTAATTGAATTACAGCAATTTAAAAATACAATGTCGTACAAAACAAAAAGCGATTAACTATTTCGTTCGGCGTTAATTTGCAACTAAAGACGTGAGACGGCGTCGGTACTCGCACGATATACATACAATATATATTTTACACGGGGGAGTCGCAAGGCACGGGGCGCGGGCGGCCAACACGGCCGCTCCCGCTCTTCTCTGTAGACGTCGGTGCTCTCTAGGTACATATTCGACAAGTTTACAACGCGCAATCTCTCATAGTAAATGGTGAGTGCATGGTATGCTCCGCCGGCCTAAAAGCCGTGCACCTTCAGCTGTTCGGGCTTCACCAGCCCAGACTTAGTCAGCCACTGGCAAATGTTTTCTCGCTGATCGCCCTGCAACTGCAACACCTCGCCGTACTCCGGGTGCTCCACCACCGTTCCGTTGCAGGCGAACTCCTTCTTGCATGCCCGCACTATTTTTTTCAGGTCATATTCCGATGAGAGGCCCTGCACCGTAGTAAGCGTCTTGCGCCCGTTCCGCTGCTGGATCCGAACGTGCACTAGACCATCTTGCACGTCGTCCTCCGAGCTTTTGATAGCATCGGCGAATGGATCAAATGTGTTCAGATTCTGGATGGACATACGATTGAACGTTGCTACTCTTGGTTCTAACGAAACGCTGCGATACTACGCACTGCTGTTAATACTAAAGTCACTGATAACGCGCGCGCCGCGTGCTCACACACTAATGACCAATTTATGCTAAATCCAAATTGTAATGGCGGACGCGGCTACAAATGAGAAAAATGGGAATGTCACGCGGAGGCGGAAATTATCGATTTATACCATAGACAATATAGAATTTTATAAAGACTTGTTCACACATTCTGAATTTTGTCGATGATTACTGGTTTATATACCCTTTATAACATAGTAAATTTTAATATATTTATCCTTTCAACTTGGCGTATAATTTAGGAACATAATCATCATATTGAGCAACATAAAAATTGCCAGCAATAGGAGTTCCCAATTTAAATTGTTGTGCGAACTTTGAGATTGAAAACTTTCCCCTTTTATCGCCAGAGTTGTTAGGCAATTTAGGTACTTTAGAAAAATCACACTTTTCTGGTTGTTTATAGACGAGAAATATATATCTATGCAAGCCAGTGCCTTTAGGTGGTCCTGAACCGATGTAATCGGATAAAACCTCGCTTTTATTCATGTCTCCGCCGAAGATATTGCCAACCAACCAGTGATGCCACTCTCTAAACTTAGGATTTTCTCGACTTGGCGCATCAGGATCGACCATTGCTAAAGTATAGTATTCATTTTCCTTGGCCACCCACTTGACTATCGGTTTATCTTTGACTTGAGTTGGAGTTAATTCTTTTCCCATATCCACGCTAACGCCACTGGAATATTGCACGTTTAGTGATTCTGACGGAGCCACATTTACTACATCAGGGACAACGCAATGTTTTTTAAAAAGTCCTTGAATATCGGACATATTAAAGTAAATCAAGTTGTTTACAATCAAGGCAATAATATTTGCAAATAATATGAAACTTTTTTTGACCTTTAATATACAAGCTTATGACAGGCTAAATGAGAAACTATGCGCGATACCTCCACTTTAAATAACAATGTAGTTGCTTGGCAACCAATCATAATAAAAAGGACCAATTACTATTACTATTATCGATATATTATTTGAAATGAGTGTTTTCATTTTTAATCAACATTAGATATTCGTTTTATTTTTTTAAAGGTTATCAGATTTGATATACACAACGTTATTTTATTTTTATTTTCGCTTTTTTTCATTCAAGATTGTATACCCATCTTTAATTAGTAAACGTTGTTCGACGTGTGTCTATGGTTTTGCGGGATAACAGATAAAAAATAAGAACATTGCATGCGTTCGGAAACGTTTTAACAACTACGGAGACTGATAAAAATTAAAGAATAATTAAGCAAATGTTTATATTACCAATTAAAACTATATTTAACGATTTAAAAAAATGTTTTGTGTATGAATAGGATTAATATATTCGAACAACAAACGTAGTGTAGGACGTCCTCCGGCTAGGTGTGGTGACGATACCTATTCGCAAGGTAGCTGCCAGCTGGCAGTGGTTGGATGGAAGGGCCGAAGATCGAGCCCAGTGGCGTGCCATAGAGGAGGCTTATGTCCACCAGTGGACGTGAAACGCTAGTGATGATAATGATGATGAGGAAATTAGACTAAGTATATACATTATAATACAATCATTTATACAATAAAGAAAAAAAGGATGTATGAATATTTATTACTCATTTATTGAAAAACTACTTATTGGTTTTCCATGAAATTTCATGTGAAAATAATAATTGACAATGAATTCACATAAAAGGTACTTTTTTATATAATAACAAGTAAAGTATTCCTATTGGATATGCATAGTATTGCAGATAGCATCTGGGCAGTTTGGACTCACGTCTTGTATCTTTGATCATCAAATTACCTCATAAATATTAAATGTTTTGCTTATTCAAAGTACTACTACATTTTATATTATGTTTCAACAAAATTTTCAGATCATATAACTTGGTTACAAAGGTTTTATACTTAGTAACTTTCTGTCTCAATTCATTAAGTTGAGGTAGTTAATAAAACAAATTAATAATTCAAAATTCATTTGTAAATTGGTGTGATAATAATAAAATATAAATGCCATTATTGTTCTTCATGTTTCATTTAAAGTTGGTATTATATCCACATACACCTCCTATACAATTTTCCCTTTGGCATGAGTCAATATGGAATCAGCGCTGAGTGGTTCACGCAGTTTGTTACCAATTTTGTCACTCTTTAACTGTAGTACAACATTTTGAGTATTTTTCAACTTTGTTCTAAGTTCTTGTATCCTCTTTTGTCTATCCATAAATTCCATAGTAAAGTCTTCCATATCTTTTTTGTCATCTGCACAGTCCGGAACTGGATTTTTCGGTTTAAACCGGTAGTTAGAGAAGGTTTCGATTTTTAAATTTAGAATCTTGTTTTCCATTAGAGAACTCTTGTTTTCGTAGTCAACGCACATTTTGCCAAAACGTTTGCGAGACTCCACAACTATGTTCATAAGATTCTCGCACTTACATGCTATTGAGTCGTCCATATCTGAAATATTATAGGTTTAAGTTTATAAAATTAACAATATGTATTGTGGTCATGATTTTGAAACTTAAAGTAGATCTCAGAAGAGCTTACCCATCTTGTAAATTACAAATTGTGATTGCGGCTTGAATAGAACTGTTGAGTATGAAACTTGTTATCACGTGTATTATACTTGTTTATAGTTAGATAAAATGGGATGCTTTAATCCCGCTTCGTCCCTTCAGTGCTAAGCTGCTGATTGTGGATAATAACAATGATTTTTATTAAATTCCAAAATATTTTTGTGCACAAATCCGTTTAAATCTTAAAATTTAAATTGTTTGTTGACATTGGTTGACATATCTATTTAGGGATGACCAACATATGACTGACGTACTATCGATGCTCATAAATCGATTACAGTATCGAATTTAACCGATTTTTTTTACTAAAAATGTAATAAAAAACAACTTTAATATAATATATTTTGGTATACCTTCGATTTTTTAATTTTGATTAAATTAATTTTGAAAATTAACCAAATTTACGGAAAGTACCTTAATACGAGAACTATTTGTGTTTGAGCTCCGAATAAGCATAATCATATTAAAAGTAGGTATTAAACAAAAATTTCATTTTCATCTCTTCTTTTGTAGTTTTAAGTTTTTTTCCGGAAAGTTGCGATTATAACATTACTATTTTTGTTAATATGTATATATAACCAGGCATAAACTACAGAGGTTAGATGTGTTCATAAAAAAATTAAGGTGTCTTTTTTATGAAACGATTATTTATTTAATAAAAAACAACGAAACACTGCAGTGTGTGTAAATGCTCGTCTGCTTCACATCAGGCTGATTAGGGTGTCACAATATGAACACAATTTTTTATCATCTTCATAAATTCTTGTACCGAGATCTAAAAACAAACGAAAGCATATTCGTTAGATTCAAAAGCGATTAAAATATAAGTTTTTGTACTAATTTATATAAATTCCATTATAATATTATGAACAATTTTAGTGTATATATGTTTATATTTTTTGCATAACAAGAGTAGTGGGCTAAGTACCTACATATGTTCTAAAAATGACTAAATGAAGAAACCAGTGAATCGTATGGGAAACTGTTCTGCCAACGGCAATCTACTACTAAGATTAGGGTTCTTTAAAGCATCGTATAAGTACTTATCAGACATTTTCATTTAACCATATTATCTTTCCTGTTCCTTTCCAACCTAAACGTTGAATTATATTACATGACTTGATTAAGATAATATGTCCCACCAGGCCATCGAAATCTTTATCAGCGTCATCAATCATTTCCTCAATCTCCTCGTCACTCAAATAAGTTCCGAGGATTTGCGTCACTTTTTTTACGTTTTCAAAGTTGATGAATCCTGGAAAAACAACAGTAAATCATATTTGCTATTCAAAATTTGGGTAGAAACACGGCGATGGACGCCCATCTACAAGGGTGGAGAGACAATCTGCAGGTAGGATAACACTTTTGATGCTATATCTATTCCACAAGTAAACCATGCCAGTCTAAGGCGATACCTCCTTGCATTGGGATTTATATTTACAATCGATCACAAGTATTCTCAGACAAAGTATAGTGAACGCCTTTAATTTTTTATATTATAAAAACTTAGAGAAAACCCTGAAAGCCATTTACGATATTTTTTTTTTAATAAATTTATTAAGGCATTTTGTATTTTTTTAAATATCTTTAAGAAAAGAAAATATTAATACCGCTATCATCCATATCAAATAGACGAAAGCTCTTCATGATATCGCCGTCTGTGTCCTGCGCTATCACCTTCCTCATTATCGCAGTTTCGAAATTCTCGAAGCTCAGTTTACCAGTGTCTCCTTTGTCTACGGCGCTTACCATTTTTTGAAGCTCCTCATTGGTTGGCTCGTATCCTGAGAAATGAGTTGTTCAGTATTTTTTTTGTGGCTTATGACCCTGCGGCGCCATATGTACGACTAGAGGTACTAATTTTTTTTAGGTCGTAGGAAGTTGATAGATTTTTACCACCAGGAAATTCTCTCTTACTGCTTGAAGTCTAAATAAGAGGTGACAAAGCGGCTATATTCTTGCTGTTAGGTGTATAAACGAAAGATGAATAGCTAAATTACTTATACTACTCACATTTTTAAAGTAAATTACCAAATAGGTACTATTTTAACTTCAATTAATTCGTTCTAGTAACGTTTTATTTTAGTTTTTACCTAAGGCCTTTATAGCAACTCGAAAGTCTTCCGACTTTATTTTCCCTTCTCCTGTGTAGTCCAAAAGGTTGAAAGCTTCTCGCAAATCATTCTCCTAAAATTATATAAACAAAAATTATAGAACATTGCCTGGTGTATCAATACTTGATAGCTAAATCATGATAATTTAAAAGTGTCTGTTTGATGAAATTCCTAGAATATACCTGTTCCGTAGTTAAAACTAACTTTGCCGTGGCTTGTTTAAATTCAGGAAGTAATTGTAAATCTTCCTCTTCCTTAATTTCTTTACCTGAATAATTAACAGTACTGGACACACTTGGTTCCTCCATTTTGAAATTTAAACTACGTGGCCACGGTATTGATCAATTACTTTAATACGCGTTTCTACGTAAAGATTTTCGAAGGGTTGCTTTACCCTTTCCCGGTTTCTAAATCGGTGTTGCTAGTTCTCAAAAAACTTACGGCTTAAGACTAAAGCTGAAAGCGAATTTTCTTCGATGATAAGTAATTAAAGCACTACCATAAGCTGCTATATTCTACAGTTTTATAAAAATAGTGTTTGATTGTAATTTTTTGGCAGCGTAACATTTTTCATTTAGTGGGAAAAATCAGCCGCGTAGGTTGCGGTTATGCAACTATTGTGATTACTTTATAGTGTCATTTTAATAAGAATACCACTAATAAAGTTTCTGTGTGGAGAATTAGTGACTTCTCGTATTTCTCAGTACATTTCTACCTGTTCAACAGAGAGCACAAGGCGCGCCCATACGGCTTTTTCTTTTTCTTCAGCTTTTTCTTCGGTGACTACCTCTATCTCGCCAAGACTTTCCTCTGGGTTCATTTTTGTTCTTCCAAATATTCCCGATCACAAAAATACAGAGAAATAAGTAAATAATAAGACGCACGTCAAGTCACTTCTGACTTCTGTAAAAAAACTAATGAATTATATTCCAATGAAGCCGTCAAAGAGTAGGTATTGTAGTAATAGGGAAGACAGGTTTTTAAATAATTTAATAGGACTTCTATTTTTACTGCTTCCTCGATGTGGTCGATATCGACTGGATATGGTTGATATTTTCAAATAAAGGTCAATCGTAATCCTTCTTTGGGTCAGTTTTAAAGGTCGAAAATATAAGATGTCAGAAATATATAGAATGACAGCATTGATACTCAAATTCATGTCTTTACAAGGTATATAGTGGAGCGCCGTAAGGTTTATACCTCGGAATCCAGGGCCAGTCTATGAATCTTAATATAAACCTTGAAAATATGTTTTTAATAGCATATAGAAAAATGTTAAAAAAAAATTTTTTCGCGCTCTCAATTTTTTTTTATTATTATAAACATTTATTAATTTTTTTGGGTTTTAATTGATTTATATTAGTCGAAAGTCATATTTTAAAAAATAACAACTATTACAAACTTGAAAACTTGATCTTGGATCTTTAGGGACTGCAGGTATACCGATGAATATAAATAAATACACTACTGGAAAAAATTAAAGGATCAAAAAATAAATCCAAATTTTTGGGCCGTAACTTCGAGAAAAATGGTCGTACAGGAAATTTAAAAAAAGAAAATTGTAGCTCCAAGTCTCTAGTTTTTGGATTAACTCATTAAAATTTTGTAGCATCAGTGGTTTTTGAGTGATCTTAGGAAAAGCAGCAACAAAACAATTTCAAAATGTTTAATGCTTCTTTTTTTTACATACGGGCGTGGAGAAAAATGTTCTTGCTTAACCCTTATAAAGATCGGATACTTTGTTTATTTAGCTTTAATTTCTATCTTTTAACACCTCGATATGTTTAGTTCTCGCCGAGATATCAGTCTACAAATGGAAAAGGATCCTTTTGTCTTTAATTATCGATATCTCAGCAACAAATAATTGTATACCAAGTTTAAGGTGCGTTTCAAGAATTTGAATAAATATCCTTTAACCACCAGCTATTACTTTTTCGAAAAAACAAGAATTCTTCTTGTTAAATGAATTTGAAAATGCATCAAAAATTTGCTTTAGATGGTGTTTTGGAAAATCGAGCGCTGGATCGAAAATATTGTGAAAACCAATAATATTAAGTGTGCGTTTTACAGTTCAATATGTCCACAAAAATCCTACAAAGTGCCAAATTAATCCATCCAGCCATTTTTTTGTTTCACTCGATAGAATTTTTGAAAAAATAAGGGATCACGTTTTTGCTCTGCAAAGCTCATAATTTAAGAAATGAGAAATATTCTTTTTAAGAGCTTTTTTCACATTTTGTTGTATAGATTTGTTGTTTTGGGGCAACTTGAGGAAATTCAAGTCACCAACGCCAATATTGCCCTTTGTTGCTATTTCGTGTGATTAAGGAATTTTCGAGCAGCAATATTCGCATTGACGAAATATTGAATTAATTGGGCGTTTGTACTAAAACTTAAAAGAGTATTTTTGCAAGTTCAAACATGGCTTGGAATGCGGAATATTGACACCGCAAACAATGACGCAACGACCAGCTCCAGAATCTTTATTAAAAATTATTTTTTGCTCATGCAAAACAGGATGTGGAGCATCTTGTGGGTGCAGGAAAAGTGGATTAAACTGCACAGCAGCTTGCTTAGAATGCAATGGTGAAAGCTGTGAAATGTACACGATGTAACAATGTGAATAGTTAATGATAATTTTTTTTTTGTAACTTATTTTTTACGATAATCTAATAAATTACATTGAAGTTACTCTGCACATATAATTTATTACAAATAAAACTAAATTTTTCACTATAAAAAAAATTTCTCCCTTCCGTCTCTCATTTTTCAGTAAATTGTTGTTAAAAATTGTTGTAAATCGAGATCGGTCAATTTTTTGTTTTTAACTTTTTTATTTGAGGTCTTAATAATGCAGTCTCATACTTGATATACAGATTCATTGACTGGCCCTGGGTTCCGAGGTTTGACCATTTTTATGCCTTACGGCACTCTACTAATAGGCGTAGATCGATTATAGTATTGGTACTTTGGGAGAGAATAAAAGACCTGTTGATTCTTATTATTTTAATTTATTTTATTATAGACGGCAATGAAAATTAAACGTGAGGTATTTAGGTGTGTCAGTGTTGTGATATCTTTTAAAATAGTTTTAGTCAAATTGGTTGTAATCTAAACATTATATACCTACAGTAAATTACATCAGAATTTCGTGATAATTTTGAATATTTCTTCTGCTTATTGAACCACTTTTACAAACATAAAGTTTGTTAGTAAATATTTATTTCGTGGACCTATATTATTTTAGTGGCAGTCATACGAGTAGTCATTGGTGTCATATTGAGGAACTGATCTTCCCTTTTCAATCTTATTTTAGTCTTAGAAAATCAGTAGCCCGTTATGGCGCTAGCGTTCTTAGGTTTTCGTTACTATTTAAGTGCATTTGTGTTTGTCTAGACAGACTAATCTGGGTTACCGGCTGCAGATGCTGCAGATTTTTACATGTCCAAAGGTATCTAGTAGTCAAAACTAATTTTAAAACTTCAGTAAATAAGCCTTATTGAGTAATACCTGTCTTAAGTAATAAACATTTATATAGAGTTAAAATGCGCCAAGCCCGGCATGTTGTTATCAAATAAAAATTAAAAAAAAAATTGCCAATTGTTAAATACAAATAAATTTAAAAAATATCATCTGAAATTTCGTACCACCGCTTCGCAACGCGTTTTGGCAGTGGAGAAGAAACGGCGCAAGAAACTCCACGCAACGCAATATGTCCTTTTCAATATTAAAGCTCCATAGTCGATTATTTTATCGATTCTGGATATGATCGCCTAAACGTTAGGAATTACTATTTGTCCATAGCTTATCATAAAATTTCATGTCCAAATAGACTAAAAATATTATTCATTTTTTGGAATTGTAAGACTATAGAGCTTCAGAAGTAAAATTCGGTCTTAACGCATCAACCCTTTGATATATAGTAGTTTACGTGGCGTCAAATTCCCTTTCCATGTCACTGATGCACTGTTGCACCTTTTCTATCATCTCCGGCAGAGTAAACTGCAACAAGAGGTTGACATTAGTTCCTAAGATTTCATAGAAAGTAAAAGTGTGCAAAACAAAACAAACATACCTCACGCCTTTATTACCCGAAGGGGTAGGCAGAAATGCATTTCTGTACCCACATTTCGCCTGGTACGTTTCAGTCCCACGTAATAGGGGGCGAGCCTATTGCCGTTTTTCGGGCACATTTCCAGACTCCGTGCTGCTATTGAGAATTTCCTAAATGGAAAAACCCAACAACACTTTGCTCGACCCGGGAATCGAACCAAGGACCTCTAGATCGCACGGCACATAATTGTACCGCGAGACCAAGAGGCAGTCAAAGCAGTAAAAGTGTGTCATCTGTTGATTAAGGTAAAAATCATATCACGTGAGTGAAAATAACAAACTCTTAAGAGCGTATAAACAAATCGACGCTCGCCGAATTTCAACTCACACGAACGTAAATGCCGGCACACATCGACGTGCAGGGGGCGGGCGCTCGCCGTGTATAACACAACAGTGGTCAGTGACCGAGATCCTTAGCGGTAAACTCGAATTTCATAAATGGATAATAAAATGAAAATATCACGTATAAAATTGTGATTGTTCTAATCTTTTACATACATTATCTATACTAATATTATAATGAGGTAACGTTATTGAGTTTGTGAATTTGTGACGTTGTAGAAAGTAAACTCTGGATATACTGAACCGATTTTGAAAATTCTTTTACCAATCGAAAGCTACGTTCTTTGTGAGTCCCATAGGCTATATATTAGTCCGAAAAAAAGATATTAGTTATTCGCTGTGGCCGGATTTGCGAAGTGAGTCGGAGAAAAATCGGTCGAACGAATGGGTTTTCTGCAAACGTAGCCTTACCCATGGGAGATATATAGTTAAGTCCTAGAGAAAAGTTGTAGAGCTTGATAATGCCTACAAAAAAGTCAGCGGTAGCATATGTCTAACTTTTAGGATTTGTTCACTATAACCTCTTTTATGCTAACCAAATTTGTTATATCATGAAGCATTGTTTGTGAAGGTGTTTTTATAAAGATTCTATTAATCCTTATCCAAATAAATGCTTTATTTAGTATAAGTATTTAATTTTAAAGAAATTTGCCCTTTACAGAATTTAATTACAATAAGTATCTAAGAAGATATCGCAGTTTCAAAGTAATGATCAAGCGCGCTATTCTTTATGTACAAGGCGCCGGCCGGCACGTTACGGTTTCTCGTAATTTTGACCGATTCGTATGATTTTTGGTATGGGCATAAATAGGACTCTGAACTCAACCCTGTAGTCTACGCGGACGAAGTCGCAGGCAACAGCTAGTGTTATATAAAATTTAAATTATGCAATGAAGTGAGAAATTACCCATAAAAGTACATTTAATTACGATATGGAAAGTACTGTTATTTATTTTGATTCTCTCATCAACCCTTATACGTCCCACGGCTGGGCACGGGCTTCCTCTACCATCGACAGGACTCAGGCTATAGTCCTTTGATTTTTTCCTTTTATCTATTTCGTTCGTTGCATCGGCGAATTGTCAAACAAGGCGCGGCGTCAAAGGTGCCGCGGTTTCAAAGGTGCCGCCGCGCATCGCCGGCCGCGGTGGCGTTCGCTTGTTCAATTTTATTAGTTCGTCGCATTGAGCTAATAGTTCAAGAGCTGGCATGAATTTTTGGGTATGTATTGGAAGCAAGTTGAAAACTTGTCATATATATTATATCCCAACACGGAACTGCAGACCTGGCTGGTAAGTAGCGGGGCTAAATTAATCACTAAATTATAAAAACATCTAAAAATAAATTTAATTCAATATATGTTGCAATATATGTATGTATGTTGTAGTTAAATGTTAAAAGAATAAAAATAATACGTCGGGCTTATTTTTTTTTATTTTGGGGTTGATTTAGCCCCGCTACTCATAGCCAGGTCTGCAGCTCCACATACACATACCTAGCCTCACGTCTGTATCTATCCTCCATAGGGGTAGGCAGAACTGCATTTCTGCAACCACATTTCGCCAAGTATGTACCAGTCCCATGTAATAGGGGCCGAGCCTATTGCCGTTTTTCGGGCACATTTCCAGACTCCGTAATGCTACTGAAAATTTGCTAATTGCAATAATACTGCCCGGCGCATACTTATACCGCGAGACCACGAGGCAGTTTGCAGTTCCGTGTTGGGATATAATAGGAGAGCTATAACAAGTTTTCAGCTTGCATCAAATACCAACCCAAAAATGTATGCTAGCTCTCCTACTATAATATTACTACCTACAGAGATAATCAAATGACCAATGACGCAACATGGCGTCCGCGAAATTTTTGTTTTGTTCTTTGAATCTTTACATGTAAGTTTACTTATTTATTTTCGACAATAGTACTAACTTCGAAATGGCCTGGTCAGCACTGACTCCGCCTCCCACGCGGACGCTCAGAGTTCGAATCCCGCTTTTGACTATTTTGTTTTTTTATTATTTATTTATTTCTTTTTAAATTAACTATTTTAATAATTAAATAAATTCAATAGAGAAAAACATTGTTAAGTATTAAATTAATTTTAATTTACATTAATTATTATACTTACTAAATTATAAAGCAGCTAATAATTATGGTATTCCTAAATAATAACCACATTTATATCTATCATTAATTATTTAACAAATTTTTCAATTATATATTATATATGAATAACATAAAATATTATTTGGGTATTCACCGGTTTGGTTTCGCTCAAGGCTCACCCCCAATATTAGAAAGCATTTTTTTTTCTATTACACTTAGGTAGTGTATGTTCCCCAAAGTTGAATTTATTGTCGTTACCTTTCTTATTAGAGTATAACCTCTGGTCTGGGCCAACTTGGCAGTCTATTTGAAGGCTTCACAGAGTTTGTAGCTTTCTGTGACTTATTGTTTCGAAATTATATCAAATTCAAAATAAATTGTTTAAAGAGTTTTTACTTTTTAATAAAAATGTCTGTGAATCAAGATGTTACTAGTGCACAAACAGCTGAAGAACAAGTTCCTGATGATTCTATGTATAGTGAAAGTTCAAAAATGAAATTAACAGTGGCAGTTGAGCATTTTAAAACTTTGCTCCAAAAAATAATTTAACAATGTCACAATGTTCGCGTTCTATTTCCTATGAAGTAATGTTAATGGATGAAGAAATCATTTAATTATTAAAATGGTTAATTTAAAAAGAAAAAAAAAAGTAATAAAAAAAGAAACATAATATGCGGAATTCGAACCTTGAGTGTCCGCGTTTCTATTTCCTATGAAGTAATGTTAATGGATGAAGAAATCATTTAATTATTAAAATGGTTAATTTAAAAAGAAAAAAAAAGTAATAAAAAAAAAAACATAATTTGCGGAATTCGACCCTTGAGTGTCTGCGTGGGAGGCGGACATACAGCTAACTAGGCCATTTCGCCGTTGGTGACCTTGTCGAAATACGCAGTCTAGTCCCAAAGTGAATTTACCACACCGTGCCCTCTCCTTGTAAAATCCGTGTTTACATTTTTATTTTACGTCAATTTCAAATTACAGCTAATGTTATCAAAATTTCCCACCAAGAATGCACTCAACCTTGAGCACGTTTGTGTCAGTTATAACTTTGAGTAATAACCTTAAAAACATCGATACAAGAACGGAGCCCAGAGCGACACGTCCTCTCTCTGAAAGGCCATGCGGCGCACAGTGTCGCGACTTCATACAACGTTTTATCATAATTCTTACTTTGGCCAAATTTATTTTTTAAAGCTAATGTTCTATACGTGTGACTAAAAAAAAGAAGTATAATTGTTTTTTTTTTTTTTTTAAACTAAAAATTGTCTTAAATCAGCGTCTAAATCTTTTTTTTAATGTTCATTTCATCTTACTGTTGATATTAATAGTATGTAATTGCTTTTTAAATCATTTATTAATTATTTTCTCTTATTTATTCTTACTTTACAAGATCAGCAATTTTTTTAGGAAATGATAAACTAATAGGTCAACAAAAACACATCATAGACCTCCGTTGCTGTCTTTTATTTTGCAATTTTTACGTGCTGTATTTCATCGAATGTGTGTGAATCGAATCGAAACTAATTGTCATTGATAAATTTTTGTCTATACATACTATGACTAGATGAGTAATCGAATCCCACTTGCAGGTCAATTTCAATAAAAAACCTTCCGTAAAGCTTCTTTCTCCTTTCTGCAGTTTTCACGATAGAGTCGGCAAATTTGTATAATAAGTCTTAAAAAAATTCCCTCTGCAACTTTTTGTACTACGAACTAGATTAAATAGTAACTCTTCTCTAAATTTTATTATCTTGTAAAAACTCGAAAACGTAGTAGGACGTAATAAACTGATAACCTCTTTCAGTCTTATAGATTTTCTTTACCATAGATCTAAGTCTATCCAAGGCAAAGGCATCAAAAGGTAATAATGTTGGCAAACTATCCTTATCAGATGACTTAAGTGATGACCATTCAGCCGCAAAGTCTGGTAGGTACATGACTGTCTCAGATTTAAATGAAGTCCAAAATTCGTAGTTGTTTTAAAGCTTAATTAATGTTCTTGACGTTGGTCCTAGGTCTATCGCGTTTCGACGTAATGTTTGCTGATGATATGTCCGTTGATTCATTACCCAGACAGTAATGTATCACTACCGTATCTATCGGTAAATAATTATTTAGCCAAGTTATATATTTTATGCTTATTATATCTGATTTTCTACGCCTTGGTCTCTAATACGCACCAGCTCTTAAGCAATGTAGTAGTCTTGACAAAACTATTCTTAATTAAATTAAGAGACTATTCAAGACAATAAGAGTCTAAAATATGATGATAAACAGCATTGTTTTTTTCGTGGGAGTCTGCTGAACGCAAACATTCGAAATCTTTGAATTTTTTCTTGAGGTTTTCCCAAACCTAAAACGCTATAACTTAAGAAGGGCACGTCTGAGCACGATGAAACTTTTCCAGCATTAAGTATACTAAATAAGCTAGCACATATAAAAAAATTAGCGATGTGATATGATGTGATTTTTTTTAAACTCGAATCAAAGTTTTAAAATTATGTTTCTTTTTAGTGTTATGGAAAATGCTCAAAACTTAGTATTTTCACACATCTTGAATAATTATAAACAACAATTCAGACAGCTAACTAACTATTTCAATGTACCATAAAAATAAAACATCGATAAAAGCTGAATATCACTTTTAAATGTCGCAACAAAGTTGGTCGTGCGCACCAATAATATTTCAATACATCAACAATGTCTAAGTTTACTTACCCATATTTACTAAAGTATTATTTTTTTTAAAATATTACTATTTACATTTGATGAAATAAGTATTCTAGAAAACGTTTCCATACTAATAAGTTGCTTCCAACAATGTTCGATAAATGCATTTATGATAGAGGCTCGCGACACTGTGCGGCGGACTGATTTGCTCAGGTCTGCGCGCAGCGTTTTATAGCCCATTTTATAAAATTTATTAAAAAAGCAATAAGTTTGATTTCTTCAAAATAAAAATTGTACGTTTTCAAGTATATGTTCTTCTTTCATAAAAAAATATTGCTCTGTTAAATAAAGTACCATATAAGGTTTAAAAAAAATATTTAGAGACAGTAATTTCTCAATTATTTCGAACGCTTTAGATATTTTATTACTCGAAAACTGGAGCTAAATCTTAAAATGTTCGTAACTAACTTTTTGCTCGGGGATATTGTCTATTTAATAACATTTTATTTTCATTACATATATTATGAATTTAACAAAATTTTGAGCCTCGAAAATGACTCTAAAAGTGATTTTTGACGACCTTAGCTCAGTTATCTTTTTATTTATCAAAATTTACGAAAAAATCTTAAAATGTTCTTAACTAACTTTTTAGATGACAAAATTGCCTACAATAATTGGTAATTTACATATTTCTACAATAGGTCTTTCATCAACTTTAAGGGGTTCGAAAAGTACTGTTTTTGCCCAAATGACGCTAAATTTTATATACGCTCTTAACATGAATTTCGAATATATTCCAAGGAAACTTTTATCCTAGAATAGTTGTAAGTTGCTGTGGGATGATCGAAAACAATGCAATCCGATGTTGGCTGTTCTCACGTTTTTTTGCAAAATATAGTATAAATTTCAAAGAAACTTTAATACTGGAAAAGTTTTTAGGTTTTGGCAATGATACTAGGGAGTAATAGTTTAAAAACCCTTACCAAACGATCGAAGGTGTGCGCTCCGTTACCGAACCCAGGGATGTCAAGGTCAATCCTGCACACGTAAGGCCCCAGCATATCCGACACATGCTTCATGTTTTCGAAGCTCATTTTACCTATAATAATAATAGTGTGTATGAAAATAGTGATTCAAGTTTGAGAAAATAGGAATGTAATAAAAAACGGTTATTTAAGTAGATCATCATTATAGACATATACGCCCTACTGCTGAGCAAGGACCTCCTCTACGATTGAGCGGGTTTAGGCATAAGTTCACCACACGGGCCTAGTTTGGGTATAGGAAAATAATGGTTTACCTATATGCGTAAAATTACGAATATTATACAATACCATTACCTAAGGACATATTAAGTACGAACGATATAATATGATACGAAGTTATTTTAAAGCGGTTTTTGATAACGGTTTCGTTTCATTTAGCCAGTTAGACCTGAAACGAAATACGTCTGAAATCTCAATAGTCGTCATATCCTCACCTTTCTCGTCCACCTCAAAGAGTTCCATAACTTCAGGACCATTGCCATATCTACCCAGGGATACGATCTTCTTTATAAGGTCAATTTCGGTGTATTTAGAGACAATACGACGTTTGTCTTTTATCATAATATCCCTGAGCTCTTCAAGGCGGTCTTCTTGAGCTGCAAAGTTATCATTAAAGTATAATTTTAATAACACTTTTCTAGACCAATGTGTCTCGAGCGTCAGTAAGTATGGGAGAATCAGTTTTACAAACACAAGTCAAAAAGCACTTATGTAAGGAATTAATGGAGTTAGGCTCGGAAATACGGTAATGGGTTCGTCTTCTGTTATTTGGAACGCATACGTGGGACTACGTATGTATGTTTGTGAATGTGTTTGTCTGCATGTATGTACATTGTATGTGTACGTAGTACCTCGCGCCCTCCGCAGAGCCTCGCGTTGTTCAGGAGTTCTACGTTCATCCTTCAACCTCTTCTCCTGAATAAAGAAAATTGAATATGAAAATGATGTATTATTTAGACTTAAGGTTAATCTATTGTGTTGGAATGTTGAATATGGACGCGTGAAGTGAAGACGTTAATGTGTGTACCTACCAAGACAAATATTATTGGTTAATGCAGGGGTTCCCAAACTTATTTACACTATGACGCCCTATAGAATTATTATTTTTCTTGCGACGCACCCCCCCCCCCCCCCCGTCATCAAAACTACCTACTTTACTGGAAATAAAAACAGCAGTAGTTAGCGTAATATGAGGTTATCAGAAAAATACGGACAGCGAAGGTTTGCCGATCGCCTCGCGACGCTCCTCGGATGTTGCCGCGACGCACAGTTTGGGAAGCCCTGGGTTAATGAATATTGAATACATCTACTTAGACTTCAGTATACTAAAGTCCGAGTTACCAAGCATAATTAAGTATGGCAATAACGGAAATGGAATATAAACTTCAATTAAAGAAAATAGATAGATACAAAAGAAAGCACTGTTCGCATAAGCAGAATATATATATCCTGTGCAAAGTAAGTCGTATATAACAGAAGGTATATTTAGACCTGTGGTACTGAAAGGAAAAATATTATGGGAGAAAATAATGGCTCTAATTTGAAAATAAAAGCTACCTACGTAAACATTCCGGAAAAGAATATGCGGTCGCTCAAAAACAATCTAAAAATTGCCATAATTAAAAAACATAAAGTTTTTAATAAAACTAAACATGCAATATTAACTTGGTAACAAAAAAAGTGAAGGTAAATATGTACTTGCAGGTACAAAGGAATACAATATGAAAGATAAGGACGTGTGGTTCTTTATATTTAAATTTATTTTAAATTCGCTTTACGCGTCCTACTGCACAGCTAGAAGAAGAATATGTGAATCCTTCATCAAAGCGTCTTTAAAAATATATTACATTAGCACACGTTTCTCAATTCCTTGATGTTGTATGGGAGAATAGTGATATATGTATGATACCTCTAATCCCTGAAGTCTAAGCTGTTCACAGTCTGCCAGAAATTGTTCTAGCTCCCGATAGTCGATAGGGCCCTTATGCGTTATACGTTTGCCCGTTTCGTCATAGACTGCAAACAACTTCTCGGGGTCAATCTTCTTCTTTGTACCTTGAGCCATTTTGTCAATGGAGATTTTAGTGGCGCACTACCAATCAATAACAAGGGCTGGACGTAGGACAAGACCTAAAATACCAACATAGGTAGGTTTTAGCGAAGGAGGGGTAGCGAATCTCTGCTAAAGATAGTGACATCTGTTAATGATCAGGTGAAATCCAGTTCCCTATTACATACACAGAGGGCAGGATTAACATTGCGTTCAAACTAATCAAACAGGAACATAAAATCTAAAATATTCAAAGAACGCTGTTTAAATAAAATACTTATATAATTAATTTCAGTTACCACTTAAAAATACTGAATGGTCGTTTTAAATCTATAATTCATTTTGTTGTCTACAGTAATACATTTATTAATTTGCATATCAGCTTTATCGAAGTTATGTTATGAGAATAGGAATAAAATAAAAATAAACAAATACAATTTTATTATCTGTTTTCCACTCGATGTTTTATTATGTTTGATTTTACAAAACTGGCAATCCTATAACGCCCGCCATAACTTGTTTGTTAATTTTGAGGTTATTTAAGCGACTGACGCCGCTTTTATTTTTATTAAACAGTTGTCGAAAATAATAAAGAATGAAACTAGTGAGGTTTCTTATGAAACTCAGTCACGAGACGGTGACAATAGAGCTGAAAAATGGCAGCGTAGTGCACGGAACTATAACAGGCGTCGACGTCGCTATGAACACACATCTCAAAGCCGTAAAAGTGACGCTGAAGAACCGCGAAGAACTGCAGCTGGAAACGCTTAGCATCCGTGGTAATAATATTAGATATTTCCTGCTGCCGGACAGTTTGCCATTGGAGACTTTGTTGATTGACGACACACCAAAAGGAAGGGGCAAGAGAGAAGGGTTTCCTCGCGGTGGTAGCAGTCGTGGTGGTCGTGGAAGAGGCAGAGGCAGTCGTGGAGGGCCTAGGGGTGGCCGCGGAGGCAGAGGGCGTGGCAGACGATAGAATAATCCTAGTCTTTAAGTCATTTATGTGATTACAGTATATGTAAGGTCTATCACGGCGTTTCATTTGGTGTATTGGAGAATTAAACCCTTTGTCTTGTTATCAATTTTGGTATATACTTTCGTAGGTACAACGTACATAAGTACTTGTTAGTCAAACTCAGTTTGGTGAGGTTCTTTGGTGTACATTCCAAATAATTACTACAGTTGTAATTATAAGTATTCAGTTAGCTTTGTAAGATGAAAATGATCCATAAAAACAAAATTCCCTGACAACAAATTATCCATAGATATGTTTTAAGCAAAAATATATTTCTCAAAAACATTAATTAAAACACATTTTGTTTCTAAAATAACATTTATATACATTTTCAAACATCAACATTTTCCAGAAATATGAAGCATCTTAATTAAAAGTGCAAATTGAAATAACCCGAATCCAGCCATTGCTAAAATAGTTCTACAACATTGGGAATGTTAATATGTTATTTACCAGAGATAAGTATGATTTTTGTTGACAAAAATCAATGTTTGGAAAATGCTGTAATAATTAAAATCAATAGCAAAACACCTTTACAGTGATTTATTTTCTAAGTGCTTTACAGTATAATTAAGCTACCTTACTTAAATCACAACATATTTCTTAAAGTTGGTACATGTGTAGGTCTTAAGAAAGTCACAAAACTGAAAATGATGAAGTGGGTTCAGTTATATTCTATATTTTAAAATTCAAGTATACCTTAAATTCTGCATCTTAAAGCCTTAATCTTTAATCAAAAGCAATAATTAGAATATGTTAAATAAACAATTGGAAACTAGACATTACACTACACGACACTTTTGGGCTTCTATGGAAGAACTGCCTGCTGTTTCTATTTGCTTGCTTCAAGAAAAAGATTGACAGTTTTTTTATGATTACTAATATAAAAAAAATCCTTTGGTCCCATGCGGGTGACACAAAAACAATGCTAAACCAACTTCAACATACACAAAAGGCTTACCAACTTTGTATTTAAGTCATAAGGGTAAAGTTCACATACACAACTAGGGGCAAAAACTAATTAAGTGTAGGCTGAGGAACTTTTTCGGCTATATGACTATTTATTCAATGTAGTTGTCAAGTTGGGTAATAACTTTTATTAAGTCCCAGAGTTTTTGGTACTTGAAATACAAAAATTATATCTTTCATCAGTTCACTGTTATTCAATTTATATATTTTCCATATTTGAAATTTGGTATGTGAATGATAACAGACAAATGGTTAGTCAGTAAATCCTTTTATTAAGATCTTTGTAAGATTAAGAGGAGTAATACAATCTACTGTGAGCTTAATCTTTCGGCCTTTATAGTGTGTAAACATACTTTTTTATACAGATTTACATAAAAGTTGTACAATAAACAATAAGTTTTGTGAGTTATAAAAAAGTGTGTATGTACTGTAGTCTAAGCTTAATAAATAAAGCATGGGAAATAATATATTTCATTAAAAAATGAGTGTTTATAATAACTTCAGTCTGAATGTTGTGGTATTACATTTTTTGGAATAACAAACAGGCCTTTTCTTCTTAAATGGCAGACCTTTTTTAATAAAAGTTAGTGGCTCTATCAAAATGTGGCGCATTCAATCTAGCACCAAAACAAGTGTTTTAGTTTTAATGTGAGTGCACATCGAATTGAGAAAAAAATCTACTAAATGTTTCCGATATTTTCGATTATATCTTTGATCTGTTTATTTTAAATCGAGTATATATTTAATGAGTAAATGGATAGATCAAGGATGAGGGCAATGTATGCCAAATAATGATTTTTGAATTAACTGTAAATGGAAAATTGCAAGAATGCTGTAAAAAAAACTTAGGTCTATTAAGCTTTTTTAATAGTTTCCACATTTTCTGAAACATATTTCTTTAAAATATGTTATTTCTAAGAACTGCTAGAGTTCTTTGTGACCTTAAAAAAGCAGGTTGCTTGATATCATTAAGATATCTAACTTTAACTTCCCAATATTTACGGGATCAGAGTTCCTTTTTAAAATACCAAAACTCATAAGTTAAAATAATTATGACAATCCTATTAATTATTAGTCTCTGTGAAGCAACTTATTACCTACATGTTGGTTGATAAAAATATAGTTTCGGTTAGGTGTTTTGATTATTGTATAGTCGTCTCACAGACATTTGTCTAAAATTACTATTTTTTTTCTTAAAACATCATTATTTTTTTTATTATTTAGTATTTTTGGCATAGCAATATTAGTGTATATTAAGATTTAATTTCATAAACTAGCAAATAAAAATATTCTCCAATAAATGAAACCCATGTTCGTGTTCAGAATCTATGTTCTGCTATTTGGTTTCTCTTATCAGCAAGGAGCGACAATTAACGCAAGCGTTGCTGGACTAGAAAATTTCATTTGGTAGGGTTTAGTCTGTCACGCGGGTGATACACTTCAAACTTTTAAGAATTTACATGTATGTAGAAAACAAAATATTCCTATTAATATGTATATTTTGTTTATAAAAATAATAGTCTTTTTATGGTAACTGTTTGTATTAAAGAATTAGACTGATAAAGTAAAATTCAGTTAAGAGAAGAATGATTTTAATAATAATGATGTAACTTATTAGTTCTGTAACTCTAATTAAATGTGTTTTTCAATAACACTAAGTTTCATTTGTATAACCCAAATAATTTGAATACGTCACGATTATTTGGTAAGTTATACGTAAAGAATAGCCTATAATTTATTCATTGCCTATATGGGTAAGGCGATGTCTTTTTGGTTCAGCCAAACGTTTGGCGTTATAAAACTTAATCTTTTTGTATTAGAAGTCTAAGTTATTTTTACTGTATGAAATATTTAAAAGTTTACCAGATATAAATAATCTACGGCCTTACCCATATATAAATGTCTAGTCTTGCGACACAAGTCTACGTCGTGATCAAAAGGGGTCCAGTAGTGTTATCGAGTTTTCCCATCAGGAAATTCTTAGCTGCTGTGCAAAGTCCGGAAACTTGCTGTATGCTAGAAAACGTTAGTAGGCTTTCCCTTTATAACGGTAGACTGAAACATACAAAAGCCAAGCAAACTGTCCTAGTGCGGGTTGGCGGACTACACACAAGGAATTTTTAGTTGTTCCGGTTTCCTCCCTAGGTTTTTCTTCACTGTTAAAGAACGTAATAATAAATAGTAGACACACACATTACTTCGAAAGGTGTGTGCCTGAAGTTTGAATCCACGACCGCCGAGATTCTCGAGGCGTGCTTGAACCTCGATGTCATAACTACCTACTTGTTTATCCTGTTAAATGTTTAAATCTTAGGCTAAACTTAAGCCACGAACTAAGAAATAAAGTCGCGTCTCGGAGCATAAGTACGTGCCGTGATATGTACAGGTCCTGGGTTCCATTTAGCCCCCGTGGCGCAGTTGGCTAGACACCAGCTTGCGAAACGAGAGGCCGTGGGTTCGATCCCCGCACCGAGACAAATATTTGTGTGAGCCACAAATATTTGTTTCGGGTCTGGGTGTATGTGAGACCGAAAAAGTCTCTCGTAGTGTTTGATACCCACGACTAGGGTTTGCACCATTTTATTTCCCGCGGGAAATTAGCGGGAAACTTGCCTTTCCCGCGGGATCCCGCGGGAATTCCCCCAAAAATTCAAAAATGTAAAAATATGCATTTAGTAATTCTATATTACCTGTACATTAGTTATACTATATTAAAAAAATAATAATAATAGAGACATTCATAAATTTATCTAATAGGAAAATTACTTTTTCATAGTTCTTATGAGGTAAGGTAGGGGGTTTGCAATCCCGTATTTCCCGTTCCTACACTCCTAAATAGTAAATAGTAACCTAAACAGCAATTAAACCCTCGAGGTATAGGCGCGGTCGAGTATCTGGACAATTGCAGGTCCAAACCCCAAGCACACACGACTGACTTTTTCAAGTTACCTATGTGGGTATTCACAATTTAACGGTAAAAGAAAACATCGTGCGAAAACCTGCACAAAATCAAACTAAACCAAACTATTTCGCAAACCATCGTGGTGGTTAAGACCTACACTCTCGATGGTAAAGGCGACCTGTGCCTAGGCGTGGAATGTTTATGGGCTGATGATGATAATGAACCTAACCTAAATAATTGTTACTACCATTCAGTTATTTATATACTCAGCCTATCGCCGTCTTTTTTTTTTTGTCTGGGGAAAACTACTACTAACAAGCAGGATATGTCGGACTTTTACGAACTAAAAACCTCATGGTTCTTGGTTACCACGTGCAAAGGACACCGGGATCTCAAGAAAGACACATATCGGTAATCCTTCTTGCGGTTTGCTTATATGGTCTTCACATATACATTTCTAAAAAACCATTCTCTTAAGTCTTAACTTGCTCGGAACCGATTAGACGTTACAGCGCTAATTTGTCGGCGTCTTCGTCCTCGAGTGGGATCGGATTTTTCACGATCCCTCTCTGCAGTCTCTTTCTTTGCCATGACAACCTCGCAAAACCTACCGCCGTCTACTGCTGAACATAGGCCTTTTAAAAAAAAAGCGTCAACCATACTGGTCTTGAGGGACTCTTATCCATCCGTTACCCGGTTAATTGTTACCTATTGTTGAGTTATTTACTTTATCGATAATTTACTGCATCGATTTCTGCTAATTACATTGTGTAATCAATAAACCAATATACAAGAAGACAAAACTTTGAGTAGTCTTTTGTAAAGTGTCACTTTAATTGGAAACTCTTACTTTTTTTCTAACAGAATAAACAAACCGCCGCACTTTTCAAGATTTTATTTCGTTCGATCGATTGATCGATACTGTCCGATGCGCCCGCACTGTTGAGATGGAGCTAATAGGCCGTCAGTGATAGCTGAATTACCTTGCCGAGTCATAAAATTTCCGCGCGGAATTCCCGCACAATTGCGGGAATTCCGCAGGGCTTAAAAATATGCGGGATCCCGCGGGAATGCGGGAATGCGGAATGCGGGATTGCAAACCCTACCCACGACACAGGTCTTGTAACCTAGTGTGGGGTCAGAGCTATGTATGTGACTGTTGGGTGTATTTATTATTATTTATTATTTCTGGAATTGGCAAGTTAATATCGTTACCCAGGATATTTTTTATAAGTACAAGTATGAAACTTGGAAATGTGTCCTACGCTAGACATATTCCTTGTTTACTAATCCTTTAACCTGATGACACAGTAGAACCACATATTATTCTACAGTATTCATACTTCAGATAATATGAGGATATACTAATAAGGGTTCTAGTGAAACCTATCATAGTATTCGCTGATATTCCCATAGTCGCTATTACAAACTCGCCAAGAATTCCATATAGTGATATGTTTAAGGAAAAGCGACTACTGTAAAAAGGTAATATAAGTACTGTAATATTGCTTTATTAATGGCTTCCTTCCATTTTCCTTTAAAATTTACAAATATTAGGGGGCATCCATAAATTACGTGAGATGATTAAGGGGGGGAAGGGGTCGAGTTAAATCTCATCTAATATCACGTTGGGGAGAGGGAAGTCTCGACAAATAGCACGCAATATTTTTTTTGATTGAAACAAAAAAAAATATACTATTTTGGTCCATTAAATCCAAATTGTATGTGCATGCTTAAGATTTAATCTTAAGCGTCATCGTAATACAATTAAGATTAACACACGCACACTAATTCATACGAAAGACAATAATTTCATTCATATTTCGACGTTATACATCTAATGAATGTCAAACCACCAGATTTATTTTATACCAATCAATCAATCAATTTAGTTACGGTACAATGTAGCCCGTCCTTCAAAGTCGTCATCCAAAGTCGTCCAAAGAAATCCACATTCCGAAAAATCTCACGTGAGATTGGGGGTTGGGGGAGGGGGTTGAATAAAATCTCACGACATCTCACCAAGCGGGGAGGGAGGGACAGAAAATTAAAAAAAATACCTCACGTAATTTATGGACGCCCTTAGTATTAAAACATTCTTTGTAATAATTATTATCTTTTGACATGAATTAGGTAGAGATATATAATTTTGATCGTCTTCACAAAATAAAATGCTTAGACACAATCATAACATGCAAGTAAAAACATAGTGGTTTTACAAAATCTCTGACTGGAAATAGGTATTGGTGAGTTACAAAAACATGTAATTTCAAAAATCATATCCGCTAGCTCTCTATTCATTCCCTTAACGCCACGGAAGCTTCTGTTTTAACTTAGACTTTCAAAATTTTCATATAAACTTCTCAAATTACTGATGACAAATAAGTAAATGAATGACATTAAAACTTTGTAATAACAAAAGTGTGTACCACGGCTTCGGACTTACGGCCCTCATCTAAAAGAACTAGAAAAAAGGTGCAGATTTTCTTAAGATGTTTTTCTTCACCGCTAGAGAACCTTCTGTTTTGTGATACCGCGCATAACTGAAAAGTCAGAGGTTTGAACCCGCGACCACAAAGATTTTCACTCGACCGCGCGTCTAGACCTCGAGACCACCGCTACTAATTTACATAAATGCTTAGAATATTTAACATAAAATAAATTATTCATCGCAGATAAGATTGCAAACGTAATTTGTCATTTACTGGTCCTAAATCACGAGAAATGTTGATCGCAAGAAACTATAATTATTCAAACAGTCATTTTTTGCTATAGTTACGTAGGTAAATAATAAAGATTTTATCCACAACTTGCCTAATAGATACACTGAATCCAAAGAGTCGCTGTCTATCTCACGATGTCTTAAAGCAAATTATGACCTCTTTAAATGAGCCGAATGATAGTGGACTTGCAAGTTTGTTTAATAAATGAGTAATCGCCTCGAAGCCTTCAGTCGGCGCCGGTCACATATCCATACGAGTCGTCTATAACGATTCAATTAAATAAAATATGAATTAAAGTTTTCGAAAACGCATAGGCGGGAATTTTTATTTTTTAATTTTTTTAATTAATCCAAAATGTCAAGTGTGAGTGTGTTATTGTTTTTTTCGTTCATAAACGTCGTATTATTGCAAGGAACCGGATCGGGCTCCAATGGAAATCGTAAGTTTTAATTATTTTTTATGTTTTAAAATGTTATTATGTTTATTCACACCGTTTTAAAGTCCTATTGATTGAATTTCAAAAATATGTTTTTTTTATTACTCTTACATTATATTATGTGACTATATTTTAATGTGTTATTAAAATGAAATAATAATTAAGTACACCCAACGGTCGCATACATAAATAGATCCTGGTCGTTCACCCAGACGCCAGACCCGAAACAAATATTAATTTTCATGCGAGAACTGAACTCGCGGCTTCTCGCTACACAAGCTGATGTCTAGACCACTGCGCCAAGGAGGCTGTCAAAAATGAAAAGCGCGCTTTACATTTCGTTTCATGAAGATTAATTTTAGCATCGTATTGGAATATTAAGATGATATTCAAAAAACAATAATCCATAAAAAGTGTGATCAAAATTTAATATTCATAGAGTTTATCAACCTACTGTTTTTCTCCTAATCATTGATACATTAACACAGACTGAAAACGAATTTACCAGAATTTCGTTAACTTGCCGAGCGATGAGATTTTCGCTCCATACTGCCCTATTTTTTGTTACCTAGGCATTACTATTTCATTATAGTTTCATAATTATTCTTCAATAATTTTAGTTTTTGAAGCGTTTTTGCTACTGTGTCGCAAAGACTATAATTGTTTTTAAAAATGCTTCTTGAATCTTTGCCAATAATAATTTAAAAAAAAGACAAAACTGCAGTGGGGGCAATTTGAGCGGTGAGGCGAATGCAATAATGCCTTTCAAAATGTAAGTCTCAATTATTTAAAGAATGCGTATACTTTACTAATAAAAAAATATAGAAATTCTGTCTGCCTGAGCCGCTGGAGCGATTTAAATGAATTTTGTCATGGAAATAGATAAGTATGATCTTGGGAAAGGGCATAAGGTATAAGTATAATTTGTATTAATGCTTCAGGTTTTAGGGTTGGTAAATGGACCAGAATGGTAATAAATAGAAGAGGAATATTCTACTAATTTGAAATAGGGATGTATAGAATCTTAGAAAATACGATAAGGTATTGCTATCGCGAAAATAAATTCTAAAAATGAAAGTTTGTGAAGGTAATCTTTATGTTTGCGCTCGCAAAACGCTGGGTATTTCTGTTTGTCTTTTAAAAACTGCAATAGCGTAAAAAAATTGTATCCTGTAACTAAGTTTTTCTAGACACACAGCCGTTGTTTTTTAAAGAAACAATAATGACAAACGAATTTGGGCTTCCCTGGGTTTTCCAAAACTAAGATAGTGTTTTGTTTAAATATATAAAAAAGTATCAAAAATAATAGTGGTCACTAAAATTATCTCATATTTAATAATAATTAATTGACAGATAAATCTTTGTAAAACATTTGGTTTTAACTTAGTAGTATCAATTATGTGTTGCCAAGTTTATGTTACACAAAAAGCCTTAACATCGCGTTTCTATGCTTTCTACGCTTGAAAAGGTCATCCATCCCTAACGAAAATATATTTAGCCGTGAAATCACTCGCCCTATGTCACTTACACGCAATCTGCATTCTGTAACATCGTTATGTAACTTTGGAAAGGGTTTCCGTGAGAGTTTATCGGAGTCACATATTTATTATTGTGACGATTTTATACTGACTTGCAAAATGAGCGCATTGGTACTTGATAATAACAATGAAGTGATGAATAGAAACGACTACAATCATTCCACACTTTTTTTTTAAACCGGCCTGATAAATGCCGGGTTTATTGCAAATTTACCAGTTGATCTTGAGACCTGATAATCTTCGACAAGTTTACAATTCAATGACAGTGATCGTTTGTAGAGTCCGCCAATCCGCACTAGGCCAGTGTGGTGGACTGATGCCTGAACACTCTTAATAGGAGAGGCCTGTGTCCGGCCATGGTGCGTATATGGGGCATGGGCTATATATTGGTAATTTCTAGTCTTTTAGTTGTACAGCGATGTGCGAGTGGTTACTTTACTATACATTACCTCACTCTCGTAATCCTCGAAGTGGTAGATAAAGGTGCATTTCTGCCCTCTCATTTCACCAGCTATGGTTCAGTCCTACGTAGTAAAGAGCTAATTGTGTCTTTTTTAGACACATTTTAAGGCTCCTTGCTATTAGTAAGTATTTCCGAACGTCAAACCTATTACCCTTTGCCCGATCCTTGAATGGAACTCGCGAGCTTTAGACCACTGACCACACGACATTCGCGAAACCCTAAGGCATTTAACCTAATTTCCTTAAAGATTTAAAAAGGGAAAACTTCGTCGAATACTTCCATCCGTTGTCCTCAAGTGTTCGAGCTCTCTGCAAGCGGACACACAAAGGTTGTGTCGGGTTTTACCATTTCATCAATTCTTGTGTTTGCAATGACGTAATCCGCTTGACCGGTCTGACGCTTGGCATCCTTAAAAACGTATTTTCATTGAGACGTTAAACGTGCATTTATTATCTTATTACATATTTTATTTTCCTTACCTACGGTTTCTTTGAATATTTTTGATGGCTGATGTAATTTTTTATCATTTATTTTCGATATATTGTGCTACATAACTACAGACAGTCTTAACTAGTTCGTCACTTACAACATAATATCTTAAATTCAATGACTACATTATAATTTTAAATTAAATAACAATGTGAAAAAATAATAAACATAAGGTACCTGTTAGAAGAACCTCACATACATAAAAAAGGTTTCCTTCTCAAATTTAATATTTATAATAGTGTCATAAACATTATTTTTTTTCGGCATTTTTTACATCAATGTTTCTCTAATCACCTTAAGGTATAAAAATGTAGGCGATGGGACTAGTAGTCTCTTTTCTATTGAACCACTTGATATCATGAGCGCCCGAAGTAGGTCACTAATGCGTATTAAAACCACCGACCGCAAGGAAAACAGTTTGATATTAAAAATCATACAAATAGGTCAGTTCCACTATTGAAACGCACATATATATTATGACCTGGGTACTAGAATTAAATGTTTCAGTCACGACTTAAATACTTTTAACGCTCTTCGGCGATATATTCCAGGACCAAAGATAATGCCTACCTAAGCAATTATTCTGCAGAATCTAATAAAAAATCTAATATTTATAGTTATTACGCCGCTTATAGCCATTTCTTTGATTCAATGCTTTTATATCCTCGCGATATTTTATTCATTGAGGACAGGTTGAGGTCACATGAGTTAAGCACATGGTCATGTTTTTATTTGTGTCTCATATTTAAGACTAGAATTTACCCTCAAATACTGAGATGGTCGTAATAAATATAAAAAAGACGCCGTATGAAATAAGTGAATTTATATAGAAGACTTAATCATCAGTTCTGATATTTCCAGGCACGGCTACTGCTCTATAATTGAGAGGGTTTAGGTCTTAGTTATCCACGTTGTCCTAGTGCGGGTTGTCGGACTACACACCTTAGAAATTCCAAAGAACTTATAGGTGTGCAGGTTTCCTCACGGTGTTTTCCTTCACCTTAAAGTAAAAGCTGATCCATTGTAAATACACACACATGAATTAAGGATTAGATACGCGGCCAGCCATAGGATCAATCTGTGTATACAAATTAACAAAAAGTTTAGCGTAAAATGTCAACAAGCCGAATAAATTTGTATTTATCACCATCATCAGCGCATATACGTTCCACTACTGGGGACAGGTCTGCTTTACAACAAAGAATACGTATTGCAGTTTCATAATTATGCTCAGTATCAACTCCGAAATTTACTTGCATTTGTAATAAACTAAATTATATGTATAGATATAATCTTCATGTATCCTGTTTCTCTAAAATTACTTTAGCAATCAAAATAAACTTTGGACTCACATTTCCTGTATAAGAAATAATTAGGTACGGGTTATAATCAGGTTTTCATTGTTTTTCTGATGCGTAGATTATGCTTATAGCTTATTATGACTACAAAGGTTAAATTCTTAAGGTTTCATCAGATTTTGATTTAATTGTAATGTACCTCTATAGTATTTCTCCAAAGAGATAACCAATTAATTTGTACATGACCAAAGTAAAATAAAATAAAATTTAAGTAGGATTCTTCGAATCAAATCAAAAGTGAAGGTCATATAAAATTACCTCTTTGATTGAAAAAAAGCTTAGAGTTTCCTGTTTAATCTTGTAAATAAAAAACACTATCCTTTAGATTTAGAGACTAGAAGGCTTTGAACTTAACAGCTTAAATACATTTTTTTATTATTGCTTGAAATTATTGTAAATCCATGATTACAGTCACCAGTTTTGCGGAGTTTACAGTCAGTCATGTAAAAAACAAAATTGTTTTAGAGATATCCGTTGGATAGTCGAGTCGTGATACTTGAGAAAACAGTGGACGTTTCCATTTTCTTCCGTTGTTTCTGATACCCACGGAACAAGACTTGTATCTTCTTGACTTTTGGGTATATTCGTCATGAACCCATTTAAATCTTACTGCTGGGCAAGGGCCTTCTGAGAGGCTTTAGGCCTTAGTCTATCACTCGTGCCTAAGCGGGTTGGCGGACTAAGGATTTTTTGTGTATATATTCACTTGTTTATTATCATTTAGATCCAATGTTAATTTATGCATCTTTTGGTAATAAATGTGAGTCGAAATGCGAAGTAAGCCAGCGATGCGAACATAATACAGTATTATGAAGGTTGTTATGGTCCGCAGTTTTCCTGTTCTTGTGCGGGTAATTAATTTGTTGTAACAAAGGATGCGTAATGATGATTTCTTAATGATGTTGTCAAATAGAAACTGGGCGTGTCAGCGCCTGCGCCGCGTGTCATGGGTTCCATAATATAAATGTCTTTCATATTTATTGTACTATCATAGAAACATACCTTTATAGAGAATTCGTATTGGTAAGAATCAAATAAAACCTATGTTGTCTATACAACTTGTCTATGTCATAATCTATGGATAAAGTTTTGGCGGGAAAAAGCGCATTAAAAAGTGACTCTTAACCGCCTGGTATTTATGCTCCTGATTATACAAAATGTAACTATTTTAACGCCTAATTTTAGAATTTACAGCAGCAATCGAAAATTTTTAAATCCTCAAGGTCCATGTAAGTAAATAGATTTAATATGGCAATCGACCTTAAAATTTCGATTTATTTTACAAAATAAAAGTTAATCACCCAAGTACTTATTCAAAAATGCTTAGTATTTAAAACAGTATTCTTATTTAATGTTCAATGTGAATAAAATAGGCATAGGTATATTTTATTTTTAATCAGTTTTTTAGTAACTCTAGTTTTATTGTTAGAAAAAAGAACATTAAGAAACAAACGGGGAATAACATAAAAAGTTAAAAAGCTCGACAAAAAAGATGCAAATCCAGTCGGTAACCTTGAGCGTGGCCTCTGTTCCGAACGACAGACAAGTCGCAATTGTGAAATATTAAATGCAAGCGTACGATTGACCTTTTATGTGAGGAAATAACGATCAGGTCGAAGGGTTATTGCTTTGAATAAGTCAATGTATATCGAAAAGGGCGGGAAGGTCGCGACCAATGTACTTAACGAGCATCGGAGATACTTTGGTGATGGTTTATGCAGCTGTAGGATTTTATAAATGCTTTTTTGGAGAAATAATGTATTTATTATCATATAGGTTTACTTTACGTAATAAAACTGCTACGATAATATATTTTTAACAATTTTACCACCTTTAACGGTTTTTTTAAATATTGTAAATGAAACTTCTTGTCGATATGTTTTGACAGTATAGGGAATATTATATTATGGTATTTTAACTCGTAAAAACCGGCGAAATATGTTCGTCATCACGCTGAGGAGAATTAAGATGATCACAAATGTTTTTTTTAAGTGCTGTTGACGAAACCAGTTTTACTACTTTGCCGAAATTATAAAACTACAAAACACAGTTATTTTATTCAAATAGTTCGTGAAATAACATTGCGATTTAATAAGTATATAAATCTTGAGTTTTTTTTGTGTCTTTCACTATTTTCTATGGAAACTAATTTCGCTGTAAATTATTATAGAACACAATCGCTGTTAGCGACAATGCCGCCAATTTGTCTGCCAATTTTTTTTCTTGTACCTATTAAGTATATTTTTTTGCAGTATAAAAATATGACAAAAAAAAAACAATTTCTAGCAATGAAGGGTACGTTATAACTAACTGTTGTTATAAATGCAGTGTTGTTATGAGTGCAATAATTCGTTTCGTGTTTAGTTTTCCTGGTAACTGCTAGTAATGGCTTATTAAGTTGTGACAACTACACCACGTTATTATTTTGTTGTTAAATCATACGTTCGATGCACGTAATTGGATCAACTTGTTTTAAGAAGCATATCAAAGGTATGCAGAAATACCAATAGCCGTAGTTATGTATATGAACGTAAAGTCAAGGACTTTTAGATAACTTTGTTATTTTATAACACGAAAACTGAACTAGACTAGGACGTCTTTTAAATCATCATCATATATTATTCACCATTAACGGCGGTTTCAGTGTTTAGTTTAACAGTGAAGGAAAAGTTCTTGAGAAAACGTGCATCCCTAAAAGTTCTTAGGAAAAATATTAGGTACAGTCCGCTACCCGCACTAGGCCAGCCTGGTGGAACAAGGCCTAAACCTGTAAGTTGCTGAGGAAGCCCTTGCTCACTAGTGTGAGGTTGATTATGAATTATGATGCTTTTCTGGACTCAATCCTCCCTTCATAGGCTTTTTAGAGATTTGGATGGCAGTCTACGGTTTTTTTTTTAATTTGCTCACAACTTTCCGTGACTTTCCCCATTTATACTAATTATACAGAATATTGTCTACATCACGTGGTTTGAAGACGCAATTGTCTCGTTTTCCTGCATGCCTTCGCACAACAATTCAGTCCGTGAATGTGGGTTGAACAAACTAAAGCAAGGAAGGTTTTTCCTGTTCTACTCACTTGTACTATTGTGAAGGTGACACAGTCCACGTCTGCGCGGTTTCAATCACGAATCACAGATGTTTGCTTATTATAATGCATAAATTCCTTTTATAGATCAAAGAAGTTGGAACCGACTTAATTGTAAGATATTTATCTTAGATATTTCAAGTTAATTGATAAATCACATCGATAAATTGTATGGATCGCACTGCACGTTCCATTACTTATATTCATCATCTTCATCAGCTAATGCTGAGCACGGGGTTCCCCTACCATCGAGACGGTTCAGGCCTTAGTCTAGTGTGGTTTGGCGGAGTGCATACCTAAGAAATTCCTAAGAGTTTTTAGGTGTGCAGATTTCATCACGATGTTTTCCTTAATTTCGGAAAGTCAGAGGTGTGTGTGTCTGGGGTTCGAACCCGCGAACGCCACGATTTTCAACCGGTGCACCTAAACATCGATCCCATCACTTTTTTTTTTATACTTTAATACACTAGATTACCTATAATTACTTTATCTTAAAATTCCTTTTAAATGGCTGAAGACACATTTTACATAGCTTATTAGCAAATTATTATCCATGTCCAATATCCTCGTGAATATTCTGCACTCTAAAACTATACAATGAAACTGTAATTACTTCAAGGCACATAACCTGTGCGTATTTAAAAAAAAAGAAAAAAAAAGACAAAATCAGGCATTTGCGACGCATAAAAAAAATTGCCGCAATGTGCAATGAAAATTACATCTTGTTGCATACACATAAAGTGCACATTGAAATGGTGCAGTGATTTTTCGAAATGGAACCTTTAAATTTGAAGGTTATGAAAAATGTCAAATGACGAATATAAACAAGAGACGCTAAATATGGCAAACTTCGGTGAGGTTGGGTCCTTGTTCAAAAGATTAATTGTGCGAATTGATAATAAAATATTCGGAATTAAAACCAGTTTCGTTTCTATACTGTAAATCGCAAAATTTTGTATATATTCTCAAGATAATCCTTTAATGTCATGGTCTGTTAACGGGCGGGAAAATGATGCCATATTCTTCAAATTCAAATTTTTAGCTTTTAAATTGGTTCGGAAAAATAAAAGCTACTGGACTACCTTCCGAATTCTAATAGAAAGATATGTGATATGGTGTTAAAAATACTATAGTTATTAGTTTTATGCAACACTTCGTCAGTTATTCAATAAATATGAAAATGCGATTGATTTATTGGTCTATGCTCAACCTTATTGTGTTTATCAAACTAGTTTCGAAGGTTGTAACCTCTGAACAGCTGCGGACAATGTGGTGAAGTGACCTATCCATGCGTGCTTAGTAAATTATTAGTTTGTTCTGTATTGTTTATCAGGAATTTAGGTGTGTAGTCCGCCAACTTGCGCTAGGCCAGCGTGGTGAATAAAGCTCTTAACCCTCCATGGTAGAGGAGGCCGGTGCCCAAAACTGGTGTACCTATATGGGCTAATAATGAAAATAATCTTGTGTCTTTGCGTTACATATCGTAATGCGTAATGGAACAATATTTAACTCTAATCTATTTCGTGGAACAAACCTCAAATGGCGACATTTGGGTGTTGAAATGCAACTCTGCCTTACCCTTTGCCGATATAGGCGCGGTTGTAGGTGTGTAAACTGTTTAATATAAATGTTTCCTCATAAAATTAATATTTATTTTAATTTATGGATTGTTACGTCGCTAATATGTTTTACAAACACGTAATTCCTTATTATTAATCTATAAAGCTTACTCGTAATCCAATTAAATTAATATGCATATTGACTACATCCATTTTATTAAATAGTAAACCATATTTAGCTCACATCAAGCGATTACTAATATAATATTTTTAAATGTATTTTTATTACGAGTTAAAATAGCTCAAAATAAATAAAACAATGTAACAATAAACAATACCGAACAAAAATGTATATGAAGAAAGTTGTGTGTCAACCATATTAATCAAAAATATCATATTTTTAGATGTATTTTTGGTTAAAAGTTTATATTTATCTTAGAATAGCTTAAAAATAAAAAGTAATAATAAAAAAAAAAAAATTATAATAATGGCCAGGATGTGTATCAACCGAATTTATTAGATTTTTTTATAGTCTGTAAACAGACTGTGATCGAAAACTAACACAGGTAATTGTTAAAAAGATTAATAACATAATAATGTTAAAAATAAACATTTACGTGTTCATAGCCAGCATAACTACCTGTTTTAGTTTACATTCTGTAATCTGTATAAGTACATACAGGGTGTATTTAGACCGTGATCGAAAACTGAGGCAGGTAATAGCGATAGTGATTACAAACCCCCTGGCATTAAAGAAAATCCCGACAAACAATAAATTTTTTGAGGTTTTCCATACAAACCACATACTTTTAACACCGATGGTTGTATGGAAAACGTCAATTTTTTTATTTTTTGTCGCGATTTTGAATATCGCCACTGGGTTTGTGATCACCCTCGCTATTACCTGCCTCAGTTTTCGATCACGGTCTATATACACCCTGTATATGTAAAAGTATAAGAAAAGGCAAAAGTTGCGACAATTAAAAAAAAACTTCAAAAAATATAAGAAAAAACACATTTTCCTAATCACTATATACCTACCTACATTTCATACTTAAAACAAATTTGACACACGCTTTGATGACGTCTTGCGACATCAATCGTCCAGGGTTTTCTCGGAAGTATAATTGATTAAATGAATTAATTATGTTACGCAGAATTTATCGGATTCTATTGAATTTTCAATTAAGTGACAGAAATAAAAAAAAAGTCATATGAATTTTCTAAGTCATGTGTGTAATCACAATGAATTATCACGGACTTTAATAGCGAAGAAACACATCGTGAGGGAATGTGTAGGCCTCTTCTAAAGAATTTCTTAGGTAGTCCGCCAACACGGTCTAGGCCAGCGTGGTGGACTATGGACTAAACCCTCTCAGTTGAAGAGGAGGACGTATAGGCTGATGATGAACAGAAATGTAGAAACGAATACTAATTCCGGAAAAAAAAAGAACTTGCACATAACCCAACCCATGCAGTGATGGCCTCGAGGTTTGGGCGCGCGGTCGAGAATCTCGACGGTCGCGGGTTTGAACCCCAGGCACACACCTCTGACTTTTCGAAGTTATGTGTGTATTCACATTGAATTATCACTTGCTTTAACGGTGAAGGAAAACATCGTGATAAAACCTGCACACTAAGAATTCTTAGGAATTTCTTAGGTGTGTAGTCCGCCAACCCGCACTAGGCCAGCGTGGTGGACTATGGCCTAAACCCTCTCAATGGTAGAGGAGACCCGTGCTCAGCAGTGGGCGTATATGGGTTGATGAAGAAGAAGATGAAGATAACCCAACCCAACAAGTAAAATACGTATTTTCATAGCATCGTCATTACATAGTGATATTTTTTTATGAATTACATGTAACAACTAGTGCACAGTAAATAAACTCTTTGCCTTGAATCTGCTCTTTAATGATATATTGTCTCAACAAGTTCTCATTATGTTCGACTTGTGGTTTTACCTCACATCCGCGTCGACGCGAAAATTTATAATCATTTATGCAAGTTTAAGTATAAAATAAGAAAAAGTATCACAAATCTTAATTACATAGTCGGCACTATTAATTTTAATATCTAATTGTCAATATACGACTGTACGTAAGGGAGCGTCCATAAATTACGTGAGGTATTTTTTTAAATTTTCTGTCCCTCCCTCCCCCCTTGGTGAGATGTCGTGAGATTTTATTCAACCCCCTCCCCCATCCCCCAATCTCACGTGAGATTTTTCGAAATGTGGGTTTCTTACGTAAACTCATTGGATTGTTATTGTAAAAAGAAAAAAACAATTTAATTCGTGCTTTTATTTACGACTAGTTAAGACTAGTAATCAATATTGCCGAGAGTAATAAATGTAATTAAAATTTAACAATAGAATACTTAAATCTAGCTACTGTGATAAAAAAAAAAGAATATCTACTCTAATTCAGTAATTAATTTGGATTTAATGGGTCAAAATAGTATATTTTTTTTGTTTCAATCAGAAAAAAAATTGCGTGATATTTGTCGAGACCCCCCCTCTCCCTAACGTGATATTAGATGAGATTTAACTCGACCCCCTGCCCCCCTTAATCATCTCACGTAATTTATGGACGCCCCCTAATTGAAACTGAGGTATTTCCTATTGAGTCACGTAAAGCGACCGCGGGACAGTCCTCGGTTATTCCTTCAGTCGTAAACTCATTACTGAGAACCGGAGGCGCTCATGTATTGACATTCAGGAGGTAAAATATTGTGAAAATCCTAATTGCGGGCCTGTTTATGTTATTTTAATATATTCTTGGAAGCTTCATATCCTCATAACGATACTTAAGTAAATACTTGGGAAAACAATAACTTCTATATGCATAATATATTCAAATGTCATGCGTAGATGCCTGGACACCAGCTTGCAAAACAAGTAGCCGCGGGTTCGATCCCCGCACCGAGACAGTGAGTTTTTTTTGTGAGACCGCAAAACTCTCTGGTAGTCTCCGATACCTACGACACAGGGTTTTTGACCTGGTGAGTGGTCACAACTATGTATGTATCTGTTGGGTATGTTTTATTTATGTAGCTATCACCATCATCCTCATCAGTTCAACCTCGAGGCTTCATCACTTTTTTTATTAATAATAAGGTTTTTAATATATCGTTGCTACAACATAATATAGTAACAAAAGCATCAAAATTATTTATTTATTCAATACAAATATTTATATGTCTATATATGCTGATGTGTGTCATAGTCCGTAATATTAAGACACCGGCTCACCTCACTAGTTACGAAACGACATCCCACGACCTCTACAATGTTTTCCTCGAGTCCACCGCTTCAACTTTCGTATGTTAATATATTATATTCATAATAGATTGCCATTTGAAAATAAGTACGTGATCCGTTGTTTTTTGCCATTTGAAACTACAAAGGTAAACATCGAGGCTAAACTTGAAATGAAATGAAATTTATTTCACAAACAACATTATACATTTATAGAGTAACAACAGGTCCCAAAATAGGCAAGCCCGTAGCTTGGGTACCTGTTTATTTGTATTACCGGATTACATATGTAAACACATTAGCTAATAACAATTCAAAATAAAAGTGAAACAGTTCAAAATCATCTTATAAAGAGGTTAACAAAACATAAAATAAAATAAATCAAAAACAAAACACAACAAACAGGCAATTTTAAATAATATGTATCTATATTGTATGTGTGTGAGTGTGAGTGTGTGTGTGCGTGTGTGTATGTGTGTGCATATGTGAGTGTGTGTTAAAGTATAATATTCAATAAACAATTTTAAACATTTCTTCAATTTGGTCATAGGACATTTTAATTAGCAAGCTTTGAAGTTTGGATTTTATTTCATATTGTGGAACATCGAGAAAATCATATATTTTGAGCATAATATTATAAATTCGGGGCTGAATACTATATGGATGTTGTTGGGCAAAAACAGATTTTGTTGCAGGAATGGGAATTTTTGGTAAGTATACGCTTTTTCTGTAATGCTGATACATTACTGCGATTTTGGATTGGACTTGGATCTTTAGATTTCTCCATAAGGGAACTTTAAAGTACATACACTTAATGCAGGGTGTAAAAAAACAGTGATCGAAAATAAGACAGGTAATACTTAGGGTGATTACAAACACATTGATATTAAAAATAATGCCAAATATATATATGTATATAAATATGTTTCCCTAACTAAGTACCTTAAGTAATCACGTAGTCTAACGGGTAAGGAAAACATCGTGTTAAAACATGTACAGCCAAAAGTTCTTACGAATTTCTTAGGTATGTAGTCCGCCAACCCTTACTATGCTAGCTTTGTGGATTAAGGCCTACACTATATAAAAACAAGCTATTATATCGTAAAATGAAACATCATTATTAAAAGTCGCACAACCATTATACAGAGTCGTTTATTTTATGTTTTTGCTTGAGATGCTAATCATTTTGTTTATGTACTGAACGAGGTAATACGGGGATTCTGTCTACGTGATCATTTGTTTTTTGCCTAAAACATTTTCTAGCTCGCAATGTCGTGGTCTGATCGTCAGGTGATCTGTAGGTAATGGGTTTGCTTCCCGGGGCGGATAGTCCTATTAAGTTTTTCCATTATGAAATTCTCAGTAGCAGCAAGGAGTCTGGAAATGTACTGGAATTTTTCATGATCCCGCAGCGAAAGTAATCAGATAAAAGATATATAAAAGAGAAGTTGGATGAAATGAAATAAAATAATATTTATTGAATCTATAAAATGACAAATACATCACCCTGTTCGGAAGGCAGTCATCACTAGAGAAGAACGGGCAAGAAACTCTAGTGTTGCTCTTTTCCAATCAAGAGATAGCTTACAATATTGATACAAAGACTCAATTTTCCGAATTAGAGAAGCTCATTAATACAATATCAAAAACAAAGAATTAGAATATTGGAAACAAAGAATTGTCTTTTTAATGATTCAACGTTCTTTCTATTAGGAATATTTAATACATGTTATTCACTATATTTATTTTGTTCCCAGTTCGGCTCTGCATAGTGGAGGGTCGTGGGTCCTACAAGCGCGCGCCTAAATACTGCCCTGTGTTGGATCAGGAGAACTCCGGAGTGGAATGTGTGTTAGGCACAGACAGGTAATATATCTTACTACATATATGTATATTTTAACTATAAAACTCTCTTTTGTGGTCTCGTTGCACAAGTATGTGCTGTGCGATCTAGAGGGTAACTAAAACCTACCTTTATTTCGACCTATGCGTAGAATAAAGTTATATGTGCTTTTGCACAACTTCTCTTTCTTAGCGATTTAAACTTAATTGGGCACAAAATTATCAGTAAATTTGTATGTTCTTTGAACAACAAAAAATTTATAATCATGATTACTTCACTAGTCCAATATATAAACAATTTTAACTCTATTATAGACGTAAAAAGTATTTTGGTGTTATAGTCATAAGTAACCTTATTCTATGCATAGGTCGATTTTATTCCCGGGTTGGGCAAAGTGTCATTGAATTCTTAGATTTTGAAACTATTATTAATGTGCTAAAACATACTCGGTAACTTATAGTAACGTCATCAGCCGATCAACACAAATACTTCCCAATTCTGGCCTCCTCTACAACTGCGACGGTTTAGTCCATCACGCTGGCCTAGAGTGACTTGACGGATTAAAAATCGTCGCTTAGCTAACAATATCGCGTAAATCAATTTTGCCAACTTTACAGGAGACGAAAAAAACTGTGCGGTGCTTAAAGACCCACCGACGTGCGCGCTGCCACTACTTTTCGAATTACGGCTTCTGCTAGGCTGAAACCTATATCTTGTGACCTATGGTTCGACGCGCAATGAGTAGCTCTATCCAATGAGATTAAAATGTAAAAACCACCAATTTTCGACGCGAGCGATATTGTTGGCTAAGGGACGAAATCTAAGAAATTCCTAAGAACTTTCAGATGTACCGGTTTCTTCACTATTTTATTTTATATTAAAATTCTCCAGGTTGGACTGTCTCCGGCGTATCACCAAGGGAACTGTGGACTTTGGGGTGTTCAGCCCTGAAGACCTGGTGGCGGCGCAGTGGGCCGACATCGACGTGCTCGTCACCAACGAACTGAGGCATAGAGCCAGTGAGTAACTCATGTGTTCCTGGTACAAATCTAGTAGGAGGCTATTAAATTTTGTGCACCTTTTAAAGGCGGCTTCCGACCGTTCCCGGTGGAAGTCATTGGGGCTCCCCCAAGGAGCCTTGGAGGCCTATGTCCAGCAGTGGACTAATATTGGCTGATGATGATGATGATAAAAGACAACAAGCATTTCTATTCAGGGTGTATAAAAGCCGTGATCGAAAACTTAGGCAGGTAATAAAAATAGCTACGGTGTTAGCTAGCATTGGCTTAAAAATGGCAATTTCCTACCAAAAACAAATATTTAATGGTTGTTAGGAAGAGTTCAATTATTTTTTGTCGAGTATTTTCTTTAAGGGCGCTATTACAATGGGTTTTATTACCTTCCACAGTTTCCGATAACGGTCTGAATGCATCCAACAGTCATAAACATACATAGTTCTGACTTATTTTCAGAGAAAGTCTTGCGTGGTGGGTATCAGAAATGACGAGAGACTTTACGGCCTCACAAACATTCAGACTCGAAACAAATAACTGTGGAACACACAAGCGTTTGTTGAAATGTTTGTGTGTTCCACCAATTTTTGTTTCGGGTCTGGGTGTTTGTGGCACCGAAAAGTCTCTCGTAGTTTCTGATATCCACGACATAAGACTTTTCATAATAGATATGCTCCTGTCCTAAAGATATGGTACCATAATATTAACTTTTGTATAAGATTTAAATAAAATTAATCATAATAATCATACAAATTGTGTTGATTTCAATACAAAGTTAATTAATAGTGGCCTTTTATTGAAGATTAATTGCTATTAGATCTTCAGTTGTTTGACGTGAAGGTTACATCAATATATGTTATCCTAAGTATAATAAAGTATAATGAGTAGTGATTTAAACATTAAACGCTATTGTCCTGCCATGCTAAGTTAAACAGACTTCCTCGTAGGTATGTGTCTAAAAGGTTACAGATTGAATTCCTCGGTCGGGCAGTCTTTTTTTCAATCTCCAGGAGTACACTATACAGGGTGTATTCAATAGCTAAGGTGGTTACTTACAAACCTTTTGGCGTTAAAAAAACGACGAAAAATTAAAATTTTGAAGTTTTCCTAAAAACCAAATAAATAAATATGGTACTTAATGAAATCATTGTGTCTTTCCCAGGGCCGTATGAGCGTCGAATCGTAGCCGTGGTGAATCGCAGGATCCTGCCCGATAGTTCTTCGACCCTGCACGCAGTCCTGCGGAATCGAACCCTTTGCCATCCCGGAGTGGGGCTCGACGACTTGCGACCCCTTAGTGAAACGTTGTCAGCGGTTGGTATCTTTCTCATTTGAGTATACATTCTTATAATCTCATTCATTCTGCACTGGTTTTTATTATATGTAAAATATATTGTGGATTAAACACACTTTCAGTACTTGGAATCCCTGGTGCTGACGAGATCTTGCGACCCGAAGCTGTCTTTGACGGAGAACCGAATCAAGTCGTTGGCAGGATTCTTCGGCAAGGCGTGCAAGGCGGGCCCGTGGGTACCAGATGCTGCGAGAGATGCCGAACTTAGTGAGTATTGTTTGTAGTTTTATTATAGGAAATGATATACATATATAATCTCAATCCTTAAAGGGTAGGCAGTGATGCAATTCTGCACCATTACAACTACTCCGATCGAGACAACCATATTCATTTATAAAATAAATTATAATATCATAGTGATTCTTTTCCCTTTTCCTAATTGTAACGGGGCGGTGGAGTATGTTTTGTGCTTCAAATGTCTCTATTTCATTGTCGGTATTGCCATAGAAACCCAAAAGCGATACACGTTAATTTTGTAATGTAATATTCCCATTTATATATCAAATTGTTCTTGTTAAATGAATATTTAAGTAGTCCGCCACCCCTCAATAGGCCTTTCTATGGTATCTACTCTCAATGGCTGAGGAAAGCCGTGCCCTGCTGTGGGACAGATATGGGGTGGTAATAATTCCGAATTTTGGCGAATTGGGCTTTTGGACTGATATAGAAATACCGCCCCTGCGCTATCTATGCCTTTATTCACCCCTTTTTTCACATCCACTCTCATACTCTCTCAATCTCCATTATACCACGTTATTTCTAGAGAGCCTGTACCCCTCGCTATGCGCGGCGTGTCGTTCTCCCTCGAGATGCGCCTCCACGGACGCGTACTGGGGCGACATCGGAGCCCTCAACTGCTTAGGAGAAGCGGCCGGGGACGTCACGTGGGCGGAGCTCGATGACGTCAACTCTTACTTCGGGGTGAGGATCTTGATGATGACATCATCATGTCGTCAACTTGTTGAGATTTTTTTTCTTGTACTATCTTGGCATTAAAATATTAATTATTGGAATGCCAAAGATCAGGCCTATGCGTGCCTTAGGAGAGGCTTATGTCCAGCAGTGAACTTGAGATCCTGATGATAATTACCTTGGATATGTAATTAAACTCATACATCTTGTGAAATAAAGTATTTTGATTTATTCAAAGCTGGATTAGCACAGCCTGACTCCTAAACGCTCATATAATCTTAGAACCCTAACACACTTCGTCAAATGAATATGAATTTTATACGATGCCTTTAAATGACAAATAGGAACTTCTTTTACCTATGCTTAAGTATCATTCATATTTAGCCAGAGATCTGATAGGGTACTCTTTTCTGTATTTTCAGCTAGGAGACAAGAGATCGGAAGCCACCGTGTACCCATCTACGGAGAGGTTCGCGTTCCTCTGCCGGGACGGGACGTGGCAGTCGCTCGCCAACAACCCGGAGCCCTGCACGTGGCTGCACCGGCCCTGGTCCGTCATCGTCGCTAAGAGGTATATAAACTATCTAATAGAAATAACCAACACTCACAAACTGATGAATGAGATTAGAAGGGTACAGTATTTTGTATGGGAACGAGTGTTTCTGCTTGTCGGTCTAATCACTCTACTACGGTCAGGTCAGTGATAAGAAATTCAAACGAAAATCTAGGGCTGCTATTGGCTGTGAAGAATTTATAAAAAGGTCGTGATTTGCCAAATATAAGATCGCTCGACATTGAAATTTCCTTTCTGGTCTTGTTCAACTGTTCTGTAGTCACATACGTAGTCATGACCCCACACTGGCATACGAGTCTTATAACGAATCTAGAACAACAATGAGAGACTTTACCCCAAAAACACACAGACCCGAAACAAATATTTGAGGATCACAAAACATATTACTTTCGGTTTGGAAATCGAGCCCGTGGCCTCTAGATTCACCAGGTGTCTAACCAACCACACTAAGGTACTGTCTCCCACTTCCACCGAAGTAGGCATTCCTCAACAACCATTAATCAACAAGTACATTAACCAACTATCTTCATCATCATCAACCCACGTCCCACTGCTGAGCACGGGTCTCCTCTACCATTGAGAGGGTTTAGGCCATAGTCCACCACGCTGGCCTAGTAGCCTAGACTACACACCTAAGAAATTCCTAAGAACTTTTAGGTGTGCAGGTTTCATCACGATGTTTTCCTTCACCGTTAAAGCAAGTAATACACACATAACTTCAACCAACCTACCCCAGCCCTAAATTTATCACTATCATATCCAGGAAAGCAGCAGCAGCAGTCTCCGCCCTGGCGTCGGTCCTGTCGAACAGCAGCGTGTCGGTGGACGCGCACTGGCCCGGAGCCCTAGCCAACCTGCTGGAGAGCCTGCAGGCGCGGCCGGAGCCCCTGCAGCCCCCGCGCGCCGCCATGGACTACCTCGCCACCGCCAAGGGATTCCGGGAGGCCTACAGCCAGACTGGATGCGATCCGCCCAGGTGGGTAGATTTAAATTGTGATGTAATCAGTAGAAATATACAGGGATATACAGACCGTGATCGGAAAGAGAGGCAGGTGAAAGCCACGGTGATCACAAACCCATTGGCGTTACTACATAAAAGCCGAAAAGGTATGTATGTAAATATTAGTTGGCTTATTCTACCTATCGATACTCGTGAATATAAAAGGATTCCTTGAGAGCTATGTTGCATAAACAAATCTCATGAGACTATATTTGTAACAGTAGGGGTATATCTTTATTAGGATATATTTTTATTTTTCGCCAGGATATTTTTATGTCAGTTTGACATAAATAACGTTTACTAAAGATTTTTTTTGCCAAATAAATTTGGACGTCTTCCGATAAGGTCAGACGACATCGCTAGCTGCAATCAGCTTCCGACTGATCCCGATGGAGGTCAATGGGGGAGGTCTAAATTAAACAGTGGACCTCAATTGGCTGATGATGATGATGATGATGATGATGAAGCTAGGCTTTTGGGCTTCCATAATTAGAACTGATATATCAATAGGAAAATATACCTCATCAACAAAACTTGGCTGTATGGATGTTGATAACCACATAATTCCACGCAGACACATAACCCTCTGTTCGTCCACCCCGCTGGCGCGCAACAAGTGCGAGTGGCTGAGCGAGGCGGGCGCCGTGTACGACGTGGCGCCCGCGCTGCAGTGCGCCGGGGCGGAGTCCGAGCAAGCCTGCATGGACAGCGTGAGCAGGGGGCAGAGCGACATCACGGTGGGGGACAGCGACTGGCTCGTCAAGGGGATTAGGTGAGTGGAGATAATCTGAAGCACCAGTTAGTAGGTGTCAACCCACTAGGATATAAGGTTTATGTCGTAGAAGAAATTACGAGAGACTTGTTGGAGACAGACAACTTAAACAAATGTCACACAGTTTTTTTGTTATGGTGCGGTAATCAAGCCGACGGTCTTTAGTTTCGCTAGCTGGTGCCAAGGTTTATTTAAGTACACATACAATTATGTATTACATGCTACAAATAGACAATTCGATTTTATTTTCTTGTAAAACGTTTAATCATAATGATCGCCACTTTACCATTATGACGTAAATATGTTACTTTTATGTTTGTAAAATAGCAGTTTTATAAGAAGTATCATCAATATTAGTTCAGCCGTTTAGAAGATTAGCGGCAACAAACAGAGAGAGATAAAAATATTTTTAGCTACTTTCAAATCTCATTAGTAAACACTTCCTTTTCATTAACGTATATTTTTATATTTCCAGAGACTACTCACTATCACCAATCATGCACGAAATAACACCAATAGTAGAAAAAATGAGCACAGTTGTCGCATATGTCAGAAGTGACAGTAAAATAAAGAAGATGTCAGATTTACGCGGGCAACGCGCGGCCTTCCCGCTCTACGACGGCGTGGCGTGGCATTCCGTTCTACGTTACATCACACAGAAGGAAAAAATCAATTGCAAAGATTACATGGGTGGATATTTCAAAGTAATGTGCGCTCCCGGCCTTAATGGTACGGACGGACTGAAAAATTGCTACGAACCTGGAGAGAGCAACGCGCTAAAATCGCTTTCGGATGGAGAAAGTGATGTTGCTTTTGTTAGCATGAGCGCTTTCAATACTTTTACAGGTAAATGTCGTAATTATGAGTTAATTTGTGATGAAAATGTCATTCATGTAATTTAAGTTTTTATGTATTTTTATAAGTTCACTGCGTGTCCAGGAACCGCGGTAATGAAATTTGGTCTACCCGCACCGAATGATAAAAACTTTATTTTTTGTTAAAAACAAGATTTAAAAACAAATTTTACTCTGTCTCTTTCTATTTTGTCTCATCAACTATAATTTGAAACTAAATTCAATAAATATTATTTTTTACAGCCAACGAAAAATCATCAAGCGTTAAAATCGTTCCACTGTGCCCTGAAGAAAATAAGAAGTACTGCTTCATCAGCTGGTCCAACATTGGCCACGTATTCGCCGGCAGGAACCTAACAGCAATGCGAAGACAAGAAATAATAAACGTGTTGTCGAAATTGGATCAAATGTTCGGCAAACATCCTCCGTTCCATAACGCCATGTTTTCGATGTATGGCCCATTCAACCATGAACTTAATGTTTTATTCCACAATAATACAAGATCCTTAGGACTCGACAGTACATTGAGCACCCACCCTTATAACAAAATACCTTTAAATTTCGAACGTCAAATTTTAAATATAACAGATTTTGCATGTGATTTTGGCGTGAAATCGACGCCATCTTTACTTTTGATCTTAGCCAGTCTAGTCGCTTTTATTGTATATAGATAATGTTTTTGATATAAAGAAAATGTTGTGCATTTAAATTAAAAAAAAAAAAATATTTAGGTTTAAAATGGTGTTATTTATTTCCTATTCATTTACAGGCTTCTTGTAAATTTCATTGCACTTTTATACCTACACCCAAACACATATGCCCTAAGGCTTTATCTCTAAATCCACGATTCACTGGATCCATTTCAAGTCGCACATTTTAGGTGACAAGATTTCGAGTAACTAACGAAAATTTCATCACGGAAAAACCCAATAACACCTTGCCAAAAGTCTTTAAAATCAATAAAGTGCGCCTTCAGTCATAGGTAGGTATTTGGCGAACCATGAATTTGGTGAACGTGTAACATGTTTAAAAACTACCTTCAGAATGGTTAATTTTCAGTCGTGTGTTGACTGTGAAAACGAAAATCGAATACTTTAGCTACTTTAATTGATTTTAGCTCTGACCTCATACTAGGTTACAAGTCCTGTATCGTGGGTATTAGAGGTACGAGGTTAGAGGTTACGAAAGATATTTTCAATTCCATAAACACCCAGACCTAAACCAAATATTTGTGAAACACACAAACATTTGTCTCGGTGCGGGAATCGAGCTCGCTGCTCCTCGTCTCTCTCACAAACATTTGTCTCGGCTCTCATACAGAGCATTGTGACGAGCAGCCGTTAGAACCCTACCATAAAAGCTATACCCTACTCGTTATACAATCCGAGTAATAGGTGAGATTGGGATCATTAAGCAAACCATGTGTTCGCCGTCGCCAACAAAAAATCCCAAAGAGACGACACCTAAGGCATATATCCGATGCGGATATCCACAAGCTGAAGGATATTCCAACCAAATTAGTTGACGTGCAGCTGTTTCCCCTTAATGGCTAGATAAGTGGTGGCCGTTGTATTATTGTAAGTGTACATAGTCTTCACAACGCAGTCGTGTTCCTAAGGCGAAAAGGTTGGCTCCATTCTGTTGGCACAGGTATTATTATACAACACATAGATAGCACATGGATATCCTATTTGCTTAGCGACAATCATCTTCTGTCTCAATGGAAAGAACTGACTGCATCGTGGCTGAATAACTGGACATATCTACCAGAAAATAGTGAAATTAGCCAATGGTTTTAGTTGTCTGTTTCTTGTATGCCTAAACAATTGTAAAACATCTCTTATATTTGGAATTAACATCTTGAAGCGCATAATTATACAGCCATAATATCAGTCGGTACTCGGTACATACCTAATAGAATTATTATTTTAGCAAGTTTTTCTCGGGAATTACCGCCTTACTTATTACTTACACATGGTTGGTGTCGTTTTCTCTTACGTCACACAGCAATCAATACAGCAGATCAAATTATTCTTTAGCAGTAGTATTTAAATTAACTAACTCTAATAAGAAAGGCCGCTATTAGGTATGTGACGTCGATATAATGGAACCAGTTTATAGCAAAGTGAGGTCACCGAGTAGCTTTTTAATAGTCTGTGCTTTCATGACATTGGCTGGTTCATGGTCGTGTTGTCATTTTATTTGACATTGTTGATGTTGACACAAAGTTTTCCCGCGACATCAAAACTTTCTTCGGAGACTTTTATGTTTTCAAAATGAGTTCAACAGACATAAATAACTTTTTAACCGCCCTGGAAAACGTAAAAAATGACTACACATGCCGGGTGTGTTTCGAATTGTGCAAGAACCCTGTAACTTTAAGTAAATGCTTCCATATTATTTGTTCGGAACATTTTGAGACCTTAAAAGCTTGTCCTAACTGTGGCATCGATCTTGAAGGGTGCAAAACGTTCACCGACGACCGCCTCAGCGTGTGTATAGATTCCACAAAACAACTTGAGCAAATGGTCAAAAAATTAAAACCACCAACAATTGAGACTACAAAAAAAGTAGACAAAAACAACGATAACCAATCTGTTAGTGGGCAATCGGTTCACAAAACAGGTCCTTCTGATAAATCCAGGCCTCCTCTTCTGGATATATCGACAACAAGCAGTAGATTTACAAAGAGCAATGAAAAAAGGAATAACAAAGGCGAGACACCACTCCATGTGGCCTGTAGATTAGGCCAAGCTGATAAAATAACAGAGTTGCTAAATCAGGGAGCTAATACGAATACAAAAGATAATGCTGGATGGACACCACTACATGAAGTAGTGCAAAATGGCCGCTTAGATCTAGTGCAGTTACTGTTACAATATAATACTTTAATTAATGTTCCTGGGCAAGGCAATGAAACACCATTACATGAAGCAGTTAGATATAATCATATAGATATTGCTAAAGAGCTAATTAAGCATGGAGCTGACATTAATGTACGAAACATTAAGGGGGAGACACCGCTACTACTAGCAACAGAAAAAGTAAAGAAAGAATTACTTAAAGCTGCAGAAGATGTTGTGTTAACACAGTCTGTAAATGTTATGCACATGTCAAACATTCATTCTGAACTAGATTATGAAGACATAAGAATTTACTGTGTGAGTCAGTATAAAACTACACTCAGTAAACTAAAGACGCTGTGCAAACATCATAGTAATGTGCATATTGAAGCAAAGTTTACAAAGAAAGTGACACATCTAATGGTTGATGCAGAGGATGGTATCTGTGAGACTAATCTGGATGTACTGCAGGGTATTGTAAGCTGCATATGGATAATATCGTCAGAATGGGTCACTAAGTGTACAGATGAAAAGCTAGAGCCATTTGAGCAGTATGAGATTACTGGTGTGGGCGCAAAATCTAACACAGGTATTGTACTGTTTTTTTACTTCACCTTAATTAATTAATTACCATAATCAATTAATTCATTTTGAAGTTTCTATAAACAATATGAACACCATCTTATAAGAGTTTAGTTTTCATCAATCAATTAAAAATAAATTATGTTCTTTTCTGTTCTAGGTCCAAAAACAGCCAGATTTAACAAATACAAGCAACTGCCTGGCATTTTCAATGGATGCCATTTTTATTTCCATAACTTCAACATGAAATATGAGATATCTAAGACCATTGTAGTCACCAAAGCAATACTAAGCAAGCTGGTAACCGATGCAGGCGGAGTTGTTTTGCGAAGGGTGCCAAACCCTGAATCAATTCCTGACCAAGAGAAGTTGGTACCATACCATGCCAAAAAGGATGGAAAATTGGCAATTTGCTCCCATTACATAATATTCAAGGATATATTTGAACCAATGTATAACATGCAGCATTTGAAAGCATTGCCAATTGGATGGTTCATAGAATGCATTGAGAAATATGAGTTGTGTGAGCCATGGTAATAAGTGTATTACTATCTATTTGTAATGGACAATCCCACCAGTTTTATATATTTGAAGAACAGACAGATAATACTCAGTGTTAGTAAACAATTTATTTGTTTGATTTTGGTTAAAATATCAAACAAGTCATATGCTTATTATGTTGATTGTCATACTTTTATTAAGTTGGTAATTAATTAAAATTGTTATTCTGAATTTTCATTACATTACCTGAATCAAACAACAGCTTGATCAAAGGCTACTGTAACTTTACATGTGTCTTTATTTATAATATTAGTTTCTAATATATGTAGTATGTATAATGTATGTGTGTATGTATGAAAATGAAAAGCATTAAAAAATATATTACCTATCTGTTATTGTAAATGTGTAACGTTAATAAAAAAGGTACAGGAAATAAGTAAAATCAAAGTCATAATCGCCATCCAATCACTTTATTTAGTACAATATTTATAAAATACACATCTATGCAGTAATAAGTTAAAGTACTTGTAGTAAATATCTGAACATACACTCCTAGGGATTATGAACGGTAATAAATGCCTCAGTCCATCCCTAGGGGTTGACATTGTACAAAATGTCATTATCTGTACCTAGGGCCTGACTTTTGAACTGAGTGTTCAAGTACCATGCCCTAGAGACTGATATTTTACAAAATGTTCCCACATCTGTTCCCTGAGAGCTGATATTCTTTATAACTCAATATCTGTGCCGATGGTCTCACAATACATAGTCGAGTTCCAGACGCATACATGTAATTACAACTACGATAATAAAATTATTTACAAAACACCTTACAATTATGTCTATGTTGATTTGCTAGTAATAACGCCCTCCGTGCCGTAGCGATGAGTTTCCTAATTCATCATAATGTTCTACATTCTGGGCGATTAGAAATCAGCGTTGAATTGAGGCATTCGAACGCGGGTCACCGCTGCTGTACTTATATTATTTTCAAGGTTAATTACAACATAGATTAATCTATAATTGGGAATCTAGTCATGGGCCACAATAATACGAGATCGAGCGCGGAGCACGTTAACAGAGATAAAAACTATTATTAACAAATATTCCTATTCACTTTGATACATAGTAGTCTGTTCTCACGGCACTAGTGGTGCAGCGTGTGGTGCGGCGTGAGCACGGCGCCGCCGGCGGGCAGCACGGACGTGATGACGGGCGCTGCGCCCCCCACCGACCCCACGCCGCCCACTGAACTCACTCCGCCGCCGCAGAATATCACCTGTATAGACGAACATTCTCATTAAATCTGCCATGTAATGACGCTCAGACTAATGTATAGTAAAGTTAAGATAAATCTTGTGACAATGACAACATGATTTAAAAATGTAATTGACCCAAAAAATTACTTATAGACAGTATAAGGCATGATTAAGGGTATATATGAGGAATGTACCTGCGAGACGGGCGTAGCTGGTTGTGTGGGAGTTGCTAGAACATATTGCTGCTGTCGGACACCACCCACCTGAACACACCACAATATATTTTAAATTTACCATTTGACTGATGATATACTATTTTTCATTGATTTTTAGTTTTTGAATTTTAAAATCTGTAAATGTGGTTGAAAATAAAATTAACGTATTTTCCAATTTAAAAAAATAATTAAACCATATTATTAAACCAGGTCAATATGCATAATGGTCATGTCAAGCTAAGGCAATATTAAAACTTAAGCCTTTAAAAAACAAAAATAATGTATTGCAGCATACAGGCAAAAAATAATCTAACTACTTTTAGTATATTAAAATAACTTACAGCTTTCTATTCATAACCATTTTCATGATAGACCTGGTAACAAAGTATTTTTCAAAATCGTAAGCATTAGGGTTCAGTAACCAACAAGTTACTGTACGATAATGAAAAAGTTTTTAACCGAACATTTAAAAGACAGTACTGATAAATTAACATTACAAAGATTTATTGTCCCCTGATGATATAAATTTTATCACATTCTATTGTATAAATGTTTGATAATAAATGCCAAAAAACAATTGTTATGAATTAACTTTGCTTAATTTAAAAATATCTATTCTTACTAGCTGACAATAAGGTTAAGTATATCTATCATAGCCTATTAGTATTCCACAAAATCTATTAGCTTATTGCACTATTACTAAAGCACATATGTGATTATAAAATACATTCTGACAAAACATACAAATATTTGAGTGCAATTTCCATAAGCAGTTGAAACTGCCACTATAGAAATTAGTTTCTACTTACTAAGGTTCTTGCCATTTATGATAAATGTGTGTACCTGATGCATCTGCTGTGCGGGTTGGAGATTCTGTCGGTGCTGTGTGTCCTCCACGACCACCTGCTCCATGAACGTTCCTACATTGTTGCCGGCTACAAATAAAAATTATATATTACAAGTTTCAATTTGGCCATGCAATTGAACATGATAAATAATAAATAAATAATTACACCTAGATAGTGTTAACGCCATATTAAGATACCAGTTTTGTGTCGTGAGTATCAGAAACTACGAGAGAATATTTGTGAATCACACAATTATTGTTTGTGATGGTGCGGGGATCGAACCCGCGGCCGCTCGTTTCGCTAACTGCGCCATGGGGCTGATGATGAAAATTATGACTTCACAATTGAACGATTTATGGCCAATGTATTTACAGATTATATTTTTATACAACTTATACTCAAGGCAATTGATGGCCCTCTGTAAAGTATTAAACATTGCATTTTGTTTAACTATTCTTGAAATATGAATCAATCGAGAATGGCTAACATAGTCTTACCCGTGTTATTGGTAGTAGGCGTGGTTTCGCAGCCGAATAAACAGTGCTGTACCGTCCAACGAGGCTCAAATGGGATGTGAGTTTTCACCTGAAAAACAGTAGCATTAGTTTTAAATCCACTTCAAATATAAAATAGATGCATTGGTCCTTAAATTGTTGTTACCTTGAGTTCAGTGGTGAGCATGAGTATGTGTCTGCACGGCAGTCGGAACACCTTGCTGAATAAACAGGAGCATTCTTGCGTCGACGTGCCGTACTTGCAAATTGCCGCACTACTGTGCCGCCTGCAAAATAACACTATATATTGTAGAGAATTGAATTATTGCATCAGGAACACGAGTTGCGTTGGACGCGTAACAGTGAGGAATGAATTCATTCAAGGAAGTTTGAAAGTGGCTCCTGTGGTACATAATTTGAAAGGAGACTGTCTGTCGTGGTATGGTCATGTTATGAGAAGCGACGAAATATGTTGGTAAAAAAATAAAAATAAATATAAGTCACAGGATGGACAAGCAAAGAAATGTCGAAGAAAATATGGATGGATAACGTGAGAGAAGATATGAAAGAAAAAGGGGTGAATGTCGTCATTCACCAGTTTGAAGGGATAAAACTAACAGCACCAACTCCAGATAAAAATTTGGAACAGGGCAAAGGAATGAGGATGGGAGAGAATTCGATGTATGAATGGAGAAGAGATTGTGATGAAGTTAACATGAAGAAGGATATTACCTGCTAGCTCTGTCATCGAGGCATCTCTGTGCCAGCTTGGTCTGATGGCTCATGAGGTTGTAAGCATACTGTGTGATTGTGTCCGTTGGTGACTGCTTCAGCGTCTCCGTGTCCTGCATAGAGGCTTTGTTACAAACTGCATCACAAATCATTTGTTAATATACATCATACAGGCAAACATTAAATTTCCAGATTCTATGCTGGTACTGAGAATTTCCTACTAAAAATGACACTAAAACTTGGGAATCGAAATCAGGACATCTAGATTGCACAGGATATACTCGTTCCGCTAGACCAAGCAGTATCATAACATAAAAATGTCATATGGTAAGCCAAACCACATTACTATATGTAAACTAAGATGGATAATATTGTGATATATTATTTTAACAGACAGGAAAAAATGGTGAGCAAACCTGCATATCTAATAGTAATACTAAGTAATTTCTTAAGTGTGTACTCTGTCAACTGGCACTAAGCCAATGTGTTAGACTAAGACTTAAATCCTCTCTATGGTAGATGAGACCCAATCAATGGTGGGACGTACATAGGCTCATAATGAGGAACCATTTACTGATTAAAAAAGTTTTGATTTTAAAATAACTAGCATAACCTAAATTTCTTTATTCCTAGACTATAAAATGTTATATTGACTAACCCTAAGCCTGCTGGCGGCGAAATTCCTGCGCTCCTCCTCGAGCTGGTTGGCGACATTGAAGAACAGCGACACAAACTCCTCGGGCTGCATGGAGTTGCGCACCAGCCCTTGGAACTTCGTCACCAGCCGCTCCAGGCCCTGGAATTCAATTAGTGAATGTGGATTAAGATAACTTTTACTTTGTATTTTGTAATAGTAACAGCAGTTGCAATGAAAGTGCATTGCGTTGATTTTCAAAGTTAGTATCATACTATAATGATCACTGACTCCACACAAGGATATTAGTCCTGTGTCCTTGTTATCAGAAATTACACATTTTTCACACACAAACCCCCAGATGTGAAACAAAAGCTAGAAGATCACACAACATTTTTCCTCAGTATGAAGATTGAACTCAGGGTCTTTCGTTTCAATGGGGCAATGGGGCCGTCAGCTTTTCACAAGAATCTTATTGAGACTGTATGAAGTTATATAGGATATTCAGAAATTCAGTTCAGAAGCAGTGATAGCCTGAACGTTAATTTCTTAAGTGTGTAGTCTGTCAACTCACACTTGGCCAGCATGGTAGAATTAGGCCTAAACCCTCCCAATGATAGAAGAATCGGGTGATGACGGTGACGAAAATCAGTTACCTTGTGCAGTATATTGGTGTAGTTGTCTGGTTCGAGCCAGGAGTCGAACTTGGTGAGCGGCGCGTGTGGCCGCACCAGCGCGTCCCACAGCCGCATGGCCGCCGCGCCGGACCCCACAATACCGCGCTTCAGGGCCTGCAATGTGTACATACATGCATTATAATATTACTTCAATGGTGAAGTTAAAAACAAGCAAGCATCATTTTAAATCTTATCAAGTATACCAAGAAATTTGTGTTTACTTGATTGACAAACGTAATTAAATCATGGTCTTTAAAAGTACACATTTTCTCATCAAGGAATATTTATATTATGTACTTGGGCTCTGCTATGTTTTTTATTTTTTGTATGTAATTTTTTTTTTCCCAAAAAATTTCAAATTTAGTTTACCATGTTGTTACTACGGAAGACTTTTCGGTATTCCAAACACCTTGCCCAAAAAATATCTGTATATCACACAAATGTTTGTCTAGGTCTGGGGATAGACCTTCCGACTTTCAATTTTCTCTGTGGTATTCAGTCAAATGCAGCATCGGGGTTTGTGTCGGTGTTCTTGCGGAGATGGAAGGCGCGGCCTATCGTTTTCCTATCTAACATTTTTTTGGGGAGGAAAGCGCTTTAAGCTCCCATGTCAGTACTTCGAAGAAGGCTTTAAGGTGTATGTCGTGGTCTCTGGCCTTCCAACTGAGCACGCAGCTTGTCCTCTTAGCTGAGTTGGGTCCCTAACCAAAATCCTACGCCAGCATACCGACTAAAATCTCTCGGTGACCATCTCTTATTCAAGGCGGTTTTGTCCTAAATTTAGCATCTACATTACTGCAAGGGGTTTTCATTGAAATGTTGTGTATACCTGTAGTTGCGCAGGGCTGTGCTCCCCCCGGAGCAGCGCCAGCGCGTACGCCTTGCAGCGAGCGGCGAGCGCGGGCGCGTCGGGCGGGTCTGCGCGCGCCGCCCGCACCGCCTCCGCGCACAGCGAGGCCGCGCCGCGCGCCGCCTGCCACACGCTGCACGTCACGTGCGCGCCCGGGAACGCCGCGCGACACGACTGGAACGCAATAGCATCGGGGTTAGTATCATTATCTTTGTGGTATCAGCTTCCTTCGGCGGCAACACACTATTGATTCCAGCGCTATTGTGGGTGTTCATAGGTGGTGCTGACCACTTAACATCAGGTGGGACACTTGCTCGTTTGCCTCCCTTTTCCATTAAAAAAAAAAACATTATTATCGTGGTTATCAACATAATCGTTATCATTATCATGATAATCAATATCGTCACCATCATTGTTATCGTCGTTATCATCATTATTGTCGTAGGTATCATCATTATTATCGTCATTATCAATATCGACATTATCGTCATCGTCGTCACCATCATTGTCACCATGACCATCGTTATCGTCAATATCACCATTATTATGTTAGTTATCATTATTGTCATGATCATTGCTACATTCACCATTATCGTCATAATTATTATCGTTTACTTTTTACACCTTTTCAAAATATCCTTATAAAAATACAATAACACTGTGCTGGAACTGGCACTCTTTTAGGTACGCGGGTATCCGCATCATGTTTTCTTTGACGAATAATGCCTAAACCTCGAAATGTTTTTATAAAAATTTGAATTATGTGTGAATGGATGCGGGCTGCTCAGAAACGGAATGGTTGGCGCTTTTTTGGGGAGGCCTACAACCAACAGTTGAGGGCGATAGAAGTATATAAGAATTGTTGGTTACCTGCTGGCACTTGATAGGGTCGCACACGACGCAGCGCACTTGCCTCCACGCGGGATTGCATGTCTTGAATGTGTCCAACAACCAAGTCAAGTCGTCTTCTATCAGAGTTGATATGCCTGAAAGTACACATGATAAATGAAATTACTTAACGATATCTTTTATGAACATACAATACATAGACACAAACTTTATTCTCTGTAGGCAGACAACCATTTCTGCCTCCACATTTTGCCAGGTATGTATTATTCTCACGTATTAAGGGGCGAGGCTATTGTAGTTTTTCAAAGACATTTTTAGACCCCATACTGAATCTAAGAAAGTGCCCGAAATACGGCAATAGTTTCCTATCCTATTATTTGGAACTGTGAACAAATCTTATTAGGAGCCTTCGTCTCTCAATGAACGAAGGCTTCCCCAAGAAGGCGCCAACTATATCTGGATTATCCAACCATAGGCACTCACTATTTAAATGTCAATGCTTATTTCTTTACAAATTGAACATTATTAATAGCGATTTATGATAATTAAACACACGTGGATTATAATGATGGTGTATTGAGACGTTTCAGTACTGACCAGCGCTGACGATGACTGACTTGCCGTTGCCGTCCTCAGCCAGGAACAGCGTGACGTTGTGCTTCACGCTGGCCGTGGAGCCGCCGCCCACCGTCGGGATTATGCTGTTGAACTCGATGCCTGCGACAATCATTTCAACATCAGTATACAATTAACAGCAGCAATGGCTTTTGGTCTCTAGAAATAGGCTGCCGTCTCGGCTCAGTCAGTTATTGGGATTTTAATTAGGATTTTTTTTAAATATGCTCGAAAAAGATCATCAGGCCCAACCCCTTGGGAGCCATACATATACATAATGAGCAAATGCTCTGGCGCCGGCGGAGCTTGTGTAAAAAAAACGATCACCACGCAACATTCCAATTTTGAAACATTATCGGTAATTCGCGACGGTCATATGTACGTAAAGTTGTGTTCTATATAGTTCTCATTACTTTTGTATTATATACAAGAAAGTGTTAAATAAAGTGTTGTGGAATGGATTCGCTGACCGGTCTCCACGCAGAGGAACTGCGGCACTGCGTTGAACGCCATCTGCATGCTGGGCGTGGTGAGGTACACGCACTGGATGCAACCTGACGGAGAGTGCAGCAGCTTCACGCCCGCGTCTGAAACCACAACATTTATATATTAAACATATGATAATAATAAAGTTTTTAAAGTGAAAACCATTGTTCTTCAACCTTTTTTAGGCCATGTCCCAACTGAACATTTCTAAAATTTATTATGCCTCCCCACATAAATAATTTTCAAACATTTATAAATTGTGCAACCAAGTTGTGTTATATAGGCCTTAGTTCACCACACTGATTTAGTGCGAGTTGGCGGACTGCACACTTAAGAACTTCATAAAAACATTTGGGTTTGCAGATTTCCTCACGTTGTTATCCTTCACCGTTAAAGCAAGTGATAACTCATTCAATCTGGATCTCCTCAGTAAATTTTAACCTTCTTGTTTCATGCTACACATAAAACTGCACTACATTTTATAATTTTTAATTTCTCGCTACACTCCATTGTAAAGTCTAAAAGGCAGTTAAATTAACAAGAACTCTCACCATAGTTGAGCTGTAGTTTTCTGACGACGAAATCGTATTTCTGGTTGAGCCAACGCACGGCCGCCGCGCCCGTCGCAACCAATTGCTCCTCAGTCGTGATCACTTGATTCTCCGTGCTGCTGAAACATATCGCATACACTCAAGTTTATATCCTTGGAAGGGTAGACACAATAATCGCTAACTAATCGCAGTTACTAAGACAAAGTAGCAAATTTAAATAGAATTTTTAGAAAGCCACATTTGTTACATTATATGTTCATACGTCAAATACGTCCCGTATATGGGTTAATAATGAGCTTTGTCATCATCCCTAGCCCATACATGTTTCACCTCTGGCCAAAGACCTCCTCTATAGCTAAGAGGAGTTGGCTTAGTACATTTTCAATGCAGGTTTCCTTACAATCAATATTAACGTATGTGCTGATTCATTGTGAATACATACACATAACTTCAAAAAGCCAAAGAAGTGCCTAAGGCTTGGATTCGCAAATGCCAAGAATCTTGCATGCTCACCTTAGGCCCCTTAAGTCAATCACTAGTTTTTAACTTTTTTAGTATCTTGATAATGCTGTGATTACAAATAGTTGTTGCATTTTCCCAGAGCCAACGAAACCAAAGAAATTGTTATGGGACATGTATCGAAAAATATATTTTATTATAAGTCACCTTTCAGCTGTCTCTGTTGGAGGATTTTCAATGATCGCTACTTCATACTCTTGTTGTTCGACATTTGCATTGCTGCTTATTTCATACTGCTGGTAAGTGCTTTGCTGCTCCTCTACTTGTTGCTGGAATTAAAATGTTGCATTCCTTAGATTAAGAAGGTCAATTCCATCTTACATACATGCATAGGATAATGACTGTGGAGATCCTATATACCCAAATAAAATGTTATATAATTAAGCCCTCATTTCATCTATTTTATTTTTCCTAACATATATCTTCTTATCAAGTCTTTTGCAAGTCTTACTAGTCTAGACTTATCAAGTCTTATCAAGTCTTTTGCAGTTTAGGCTTGAAAACATAACATAGGGACAGTTGTTTTTTAATAAATGGAAAGTTTTATAATGTTCCCTATAAATGTACAAAGTAAGATTTATGAAGCGTAAAAGACTATTAAACTAGAATTTAGCTACAGAATTAAAACAGCCTATGTACTCATATATCCCAGTAATTAATAGGCATAAACATCTTACTACTGGGCATGTGTCTCCTTTATACCTTGTGAAGGTTTAGGCCATAGTCCACCACACTGACCTAATGCAAGTTGGCAAAACATACCTAAACATAACTTCTAAAATAGGATCAACAAGAGAAAAATGTTTTTTTTTGCTGAACCAAGGGTTAGTAAGATATTATTGTATCTTTTAGCATATATATAGCAAATAAATAAATTGGTCATTGCTAGTCTAAAAACCCTTCAAGTTTCAGTTATTAAATTGTTCATAAAGAGTCATTTCCAAACTTTGTTACTGAATTCCATGAGAGATATTGAAAATGATTATACTGTATAAAGATTAACCATACCAACCTTACTAACTAGTGAACGAAAAAGGTCAGGTACTTAAGTTCTGTTATTTCTATACATTAACACTTACAGCTGTATGGCTAAAGGAATAGGCAGAGGATCAGTCTAAAACAGAGTTGCCTATAATCTTTATTGGCACACATAAAAGGGGAGAAGCTTATTATTGTTTTTCCATATAACCAAGCCTCTACTGTGAATTTGCATCTATTCCAATTCATATATTTAAATACTAGCTTTTGCCCGCAACTACAGGGTTGGGTTCAGAAAGAAAATAAGTTGTAGTATTTTACTCCGCAGAGCCCCATTTACTTAAATATACAAAAATCATACATATCGGTCAAATTGTTTCAACGTGAAACCGTAACGTGCCGGTTGACGCCTTGAGTATCATTATTGCGCGCTTGACATTATTTTGAAACTGCGATATTAACCATTTCTGCAGCGTACGCAGCGGAAGCTCACAACAAGGAAAAAGGTCCCCGATTTTGAAACATTCTTTATTGCTGCTATAACCTCCCTCGATAAATGTGCTATCTAACAGTGAAAGAATTTTTCAAATCGGACCAGTAGTTCCTGAGATCCTAGCGTTTAAACAAACAAACAAACTCTTCAGCTTTATAATATTAGTACAGATTAGCCATAAGGTTACTAAAATTCCTAATGATTACTATGCAGATCTGCCTATAGCAATAGCAAAATGTATTTTTAATGCTTCACTAAAGGATGTAGCATAAATTATTCATCAGACCTTTCTAAGTATAGTTTACAATATTGTGTCTTGTTTACAATTTCAACACACTAAAAGAAATATGTGTAATAATCTTAAAGGTCAGTCAAAAATATAAGCCTTCACTCAATGTGAAACTTATCAATGAATGGCCTATGTTTATAAGAACCATTATTATAAAAAGTCGTTTCTGTAAAACAAAAGGTATTTGAAAACCTATTTTATGGATCTAACTTATGTTAGCCATTCGAATACTTACATTACTGACTTCAGTGTTAGCTTGCACGAAGTTAGTATTCTCTTCTTCGGGTTCGCCTTTCACGTCGTAGATTGTCTCGGCCATCACAATCCTACCCGAAGAGTCCATGGTCCACATTCCGCCGAACGCAAAGTTCGACGGATTCCCGCTTTGTTCGTAGAGTATAACAGTGTTAGGACCTATCTGTACAGGCTCGCCCTTCATGTTGACGAAAACGGGTTGCTCGAAGTTCCCTTCGACCAGCTGTCCCGTATGGACTATCTGCTGGCCCTCAACAGGGACTTCTACCACTTGATTGACCACTTCCACTTTGTCTTTTTCATCACTTTTCCTATTCACCATAATCTTTTTTTTATCACCTTCGGCCGGTTCGTCACTTTTACGTTTAATAACAGTTTTCTTTTTGTTTTTCTTGTCCATTTTTGCACTTTTAGAACACTATTTTTTTAAGGTTTGCTTCAACGCCTCGCCCATACAACGACATTGTTCCTTTATATTACGTTATGCCCCTTAGAAATAAAATGGAGAGATCCTAGTGAATAAATAAAAACATTGCACAATATAAATAAACAGAAGATTCTCTGTTTTTGATTGTAAATTGAGAAAAATTCAAAATTGTGTCAGTGCGAAAAAGACAACTCAGAAGGACGCCATCTTTAAATGGAGGGAAATATTTGTCTCTTTTTTTCAATCTTGTTGTCTCTTTCCAACCAGTTGCAGCAAATTACACAATTCCATTGTTATTGTGAATGTAAAAGTCGATTTTGTGCTAGCGTAGCACTATTTATTACGTTCCAGACGCAAAACATCATTATATTTAGCATTATAAAATCGACATTCAATTTTTTTTCTATAGTCTGTTTCTTAAATTTATGTAAGTTTTGACATAACTTATGCCGTATTTTGTAACTAAAACATTACATATTTACAATAATTTTGTACTGTACGTACTCTTTGTAATTATTTATGTACAAGGTTAAGAGAAACTCGTTTACATGCTTATTCTTAATACGCTGTCGATACTTACACAAGTTTGTTTTATAGTGTTTATGTCCTTGCTGTCCATGAACATTATACGATATTTTACAAGTAGTGTTAGAAGAATGGCAGTGGTTGCTCCTGCAATATTTGTGAATCATGGTGGAGGTCCGATGCCTTTATTGGGCGACGAAGGACATGCAGGTCTCACAAAGTTTTTGCGTGACGAGATACAAAGTCACGTCAACTTTAAAGAGGTGAAGGCCATAATTCTCGTGACTGCACACTGGGAGTCTGATGTGGTAGCCATATCCTCAGGTAAACACCACGATTTGTACTTTGACTACTACGGGTTCCCACCGGAATCTTACAAATATAAGTATAACGCGCCTGGAGATCCAGCCTTGGCGGAACGGATTCATGCATCCTTAAAAACCGCTGGAATCAAATCCAAATTGGACCCAGATAGAGGTTGGGATCATGGAGTTTTTGTCCCAATGTTACTTATAAATCCATCAGCTGATATACCAATTATTCAAATTTCTGTACTGAAAAACCAAGATGCAGAGCAACATTACAAACTGGGTCAAGTATTGCAACAATTTCGTAGAGAGGGCATAGCTGTTTTGGGTTCCGGAATGTCCTATCACAACATGAGGGAGTTTATGTACAGCCGAAACAAAGATCATGTTATTAACAAAGAGTTTGATGACTTCTTGAACAAAGTGTGCACTGCTGAGGATGAAAATGTGCGAAGGGAGGGGTTATTGTCCTGGAGGAACCAGCCCGGGGCAACAGAGGCTCATCCTATGCGTGCTGCAGAACATTTTATGCCTCTTATTGTTATTGCCGGAGCTGGTGGACCAAAACCTGGGGAAAGAATATTTAACTGGGACATGTCCAACACCTTTAGACTCAGTGCATTTATATGGAAGGATCTGTGATAATGTAAATAAGTAGTAAATGTAATTGCATAGCAATAACAAAGATATATAACTTCAACTGATAACACAATCATTATATATGTTATTTACATTGCCTGGATCTATTTATACCCGCACTGCATTATGGAGAAGGATGATTATTTACTTAAAGATGTTGGTTGTTCATTCAACTATTTACATATCCATATGAAGGTCTCTTAATTATACATATGTTTAGGTTGTTTTGCCTGTATTTTTGTATTGTAAAAATGGAATACATTATAAAAAAAATGAAAAAAGGGAAACAAAAGTATGATTTCCAAAGTTTATTTGAAATTTTGTGCTTTTAGTGTGCATTGCATAGCCAATAAATATTTAAAATGCCTTCACTTATGTTTTAAAACAGTGGCAGTACTACCATAGTAGTCTATAAGCTTTACACATTAATGGTGTAAGTCTAATTTATAACTGTTTATTGTTTGGCCCCGAAATTCTCAACTATATATCAGAAAGATTTCTAAAATAAAGGTTTAAAGGTAAGAGGAAGAGAATATTTACTCAGAATTATGAATAACAAAATAAGCTTTCAGAATTCTATGGAAGAACCACCACTAATTTTAAATAGGTTTAACTTAGCCAAATAGCAATATTTTCTATTTCAAAATAAAAATATGTTTTAAGTGGGGTGTGGAGTTACTTCTCTTTTTTAATATTGAAAATTATTCACTGAGTATTTAAAATACAGTTTTTTATTTTGTATAATATATTGATGGATATAGAAAAATAACTGGTTACAAAGTGGCTTTTTATATCTAAATACTAAGGGCTAAATAGTGTAAGCAGTCTAAAGTCTCATGATTACATTCTAAGGAAAATGCTAAGCACAATATGTAATTCAATGCTTTTGCGGAATTATGTATGTAAAAAATAACATTTGAACAATATTTATAAATGTAACATAATATTTTTAATTCACTTTTCAACATATTTTATAATTTGTATTATTAGTTTATTACAGAACTATTTTATTTTGGGACCATTAGTGGTGACTAAAAAGTTAATTTATTTGTAAGAGTTGAAATATATTTTGTTAATATTTATCATGTTGTTTTACTACCATTTTTAAGGCAGATTTAATCCTTAAATCCACATAATTTTTCATTTTATTTTTACAATCATCACAAATCACTATCATATTCTGTTGCTCAGTAAAAAAGTTTAATCATATGGCAGGGTGTTGCATTTATTATTCACAAGTGATAATCTTAACAAATAATTGTAATATATAAACATTATAATCAAGAATATGTGGCCATAAGTATCATTTCATATGTCCTTTACAACAGACTTTATAAAGTTTTCGTGTCTTAGAATATGAGTTAAGGTGATCCATGTGTAAATGTTGCAGTCTTTGTTATTGGCGGGAGAAGTGGAGATGATACCACGGAGGTAGTAGCGTGGCTCATCATCCGTTGTAGGCACCACAAAGCCACCACCACTGTCGCCACGACATGCTGATGTTCCTGTTAAATAAATGGGTGGAAATATTTCATATCACTTAGACAAGCAAACTATAAACTTGAATGCATCGTGGTCTCGCGCTGCAGACATGTGCCGCGTGATCTAGAGGTCCTGGGTTCGATTCCTGGGTCGGGCAAAGTGTTATTTGGTTTTTCCTTTAAGAAATTGTTAGTAAAAGCATGGAGAGCCCGAAAAACGGCAATAGGCTCGCCCTTTATTACCTGGGACTGATACATAGCTGTGGGTGCAAAAATGCACCTCTGTCTACCCCTTCGGAGAAATTAGGCGTGAAGTTATATATAAATTTGAATTATACTTCAAAAGTGTACTACCAATGTTCATCTAACATTGGAGGATATTATATTTATATTTAAATGAGCAATGCACATTTTTCAGGTATTACTTAAGTCATCGTCATCTCATATACGTCCAACTGCTGGGCACGTGCTCCTCTACCATTGAGAGAGCTTAGGCCAGGGTAGGCGAACCAATGGCACGCGTGCCATTGATGGCACGCGACACAATATTTTGGGCACGTCGCCGATCACACAGAAGTCACACTATACCTCATTCACGATAAGTTGATTCTTTTGGCAGATGTCAATTTTTCTGAGACATGACTTTGAAATAAAAAACGTATTATTTTATTATTTTAATGATTTGATAAATATAAAAAAATACATACAACACAAAAGTCCCTAAATATATAAGCGTTATCCGAAAATTTTGAGACTTTATTGCTTCAAAGTAAAATTAAAATAGGAATACTGAAACTAATTGAAGTTTGTATAATGTTACATCGGTCGGACGGAAAGGGACGTAACATCGTTCATATCGATTTCCACGTCGATAATTTTATTGAACACTATGATGATCATGGCTGTGCTCCAGTTTCTTAATAAAAACTGTTTTAAAGATAAAACTATTTAATTTTTCAACCTTAATTTTTACATACTGGGCTATTTTTGGACCTCCCGTCAACTTAAAATAAGTGGTTTAGACCATGAAACTAAACAACTTTTCCAAAGAAACATGGGTCGAAATGTGATAAATAATTCGACCCTCCCATAGAAAACTACTCACGTGGTCGATTTCGTGTAGAAGGTCTGAATTTTTTTTTCACTTTTCGACCCGTGTTTCTTTGGGGAAGTTGTTTACTTCCGTGGTCTAAAACATCTATTTAAATTTGGCGGGAGGTCTAAAAATAACCCTGTTATATTAAATAGGTACTTATTATGACCCACCACCGCTTATCTAAATAATTTTTTACATGTCGAAAGTAATAAAGAATTTCACACATAATGCAGTATTTTAAAACGCAATATTTTTTAACTACTCGATATTTTCTGTTTCCCATCATTAGTCGATATGCCAAAAGAATCAACTTATCGTGAATGAGATATAATTTTACAATAATTTAATTTATGCGTGTAATAAAAACATTCCAAAATGTACCTACCTCTTTTGTTTACTTTATTTCATAAAGAGTTTTGATAGTATTTATTATTGTTATTCTCCAAATAATCAGAAAGTCAAAATTATTTGATGGCACGCCAATGACCCCATTAAACATTTTTTTGAAAAAATGGCACGTTGATGCATAAAGGTTCGCCTACCCTGGCTTAGGCTCTATTCTACTACGCTGGCCTAGTGCAGGTTGGCGTGCCATAAATTAAATACATTTAAAATCTTATACACTTTTTGTTAGCTGGAACTGGTAGTAACGTTGTTCAAAAGACAAAAGTCATAGGAAGAAGGAAACTTGTGGAAAGTTTTTATGATATTATACCATTGAAATATCCAGCACAGATTTTGTCAGCGGTAATGGCACTTCTGAAAGACACTGGACTGTCGTCTATACATTGATCAACACTGATGCTGGGTATTTTTGCAGATTGTAGGATTGGCGAGGAAGACGCTACCTCGTCGGTCAGGCCCCAACCAGCGATCTGAATAAAAAAACATATAAATAATCAATTAGTTCTAAATAAGTAATTACGCTAGTTACAAGTTTATCAAAGTAGGTATTTTTTACTATTGATCACAGACATAGTGAAGAGTTACAACAAAAGAGCCGCTGTAGGCTTATCTCTGTAAAATAAAGAAACTTATAAAGAGATAGGTACGCGATAAAGATAAATAAAGATCAGAATGAGACAAGAAATTAGAATGAGATAGAAATAGTGAAGAGTGAGATAGACAATGAGTTTAAATATAAACATTTGGATAAAGTTTACTGATTTGTAATTGGCTGAGATTTGAGGCCAAGTATGTTTTGCGGTCTAACCCGGTAATTATTGCAAACGATAATTTTGGAAATACTACTATGAGCAACTACCGAAAATTGTAAGAACAAATATACAGATTAATACGGTTAAATGACTTTGCAATATTCTGTAGTTACTCGCACCTTTCCCATCGTCCCGTCACTTAATTGTTGCTCATCAAAAGTACGGTCGAAGCTGATGCACGCTGGCTTTACATATCTGTTGTACTCAAATTTACTGTCAGTTATCACGATAGCGATGTCCTCTTGGAAATTTGCCTGTGGCCCTTGATACCGTGGCGGTATTTTTATATCCTTCACCTGCAAAAAAGTAAACTTTTATGTGATAGGAAAATTCAATAAATCCTACAATGATGTGGTAGTATTCAAATTTTCTTCGAGGGATAAAAATATTTAAATTGAAAGAACTGATTTATCAAAGAGGTCTAATATTACGATGAACAATAACCAAATGCATAATATTTTCCTTAACAAAAGAATTACAACCCTTAGGGATTGCTGTAACTTTTCTATTAGCACCTAGAGGTGTCGCTTTTTGAGATTTTCAGTCTTTAAAGTTCATATACCAATAAAAACCAATAAATAATATTATATATGTTTTAAAAAATTGGCCATGGAAATGTACCAGTAACTTAAATGCCTTCTTTTTTATAACGATTTATGTTTTTAAGATATAAAACAACCCAGAACCTTTGCAATTCATCGATAGATGACACTGCTCAGCTCCGAATCGCGGTATGATTTCGTTCCCGGGAAAGTATAAAAGGTTAGTCCGATTAAACCCTCTTTACAGGGTTATAGAAACTCTTACAGGGTATTAGATACTAAGCGGTCATCTGCAACTCGCAATAAATAATCGATCGCTTCATGTCTTAACCCTATGTTATGCAAACGAATGAATAATTTTTGTACGTGCACTTAGTGCATGCCCAATACACTGCAACGCCTCGGCGGCTAGATGTCCTGGTGCCAACAGTCCTACAGGATCAATCCTGTCGAAAGTTCTCGGGGGTGTAGAGACGTTATGGGACCATTATTTCATCCGGTTCGATGTCTGAAGAAATAGGCGACTGGGCCTCACGGTGGCCCTTCACAAATTTGAACTCAGATGGGCGGATTGTTCGTGACGGACACATTTCACGGAACCGCCACCCCTCTCGGGGACAATTACAGAGAGTACTCGCTGCTCAGCGCAGTGCGTCCAGCGATCCCAAAAGATCCTATGAGTCGCATTTTAATACTAGTTGACCAACAGTATCACTGGGCTGTCAAGGGCTATCTGGTTTGAGAACAGGCTTTTATAAAAATCATCAAATGCTGAGAGATTTCTATCTTTGGTCTTGTGATTTAAAACAAACAGGATTTAAGGAAGCTGAACATAGTTGACAGTTACTCACAGTAGATTTCTGAACGTACAAGTCACTGTCGTCATTCCATTGGCGGTGTCTCTTGCCCGCAGCTACTGCGTACATATGGATTGATGATACCCGCCGGCTTTCAGTAAAACAATGTGCCGCTGAAAAAAGAAAAAGTTGCAGAAGATCAGAGTTCATTTACAAAGTCATCATCATCTGGGATGGAGCCCTTGGGTATCAGCATCTTTTTTGACCGCATTCAAAGATGAGCCGCTTGAATTGATCACGGGATTCTCTTCAACAAACCCTAGTATAGAGAAAAGACGATCCGTTTCTTTGCGTCAATCAATTTTAACTGGTTTTTGATGTAAGTACTCTAAAACTAGCAAAGTTTGTGACCTGATATAATGACTGTTCTCGCGATAATGGTGCCACCGCATATCTGCTCGTACCGGCGCGCGGTTGTCATCCTGTAGATACCAGTATGCCACGGAAACTCGTACGGGCTCGGAGTGAAACCACCAGATATTGGTCCACGTCGACGTCTGAATGAACCCACAGTACCACAACCTGTAATCAATATCTTCTTCAACAACCCATATACGCCCACTGCTGAGCATGGGTCTCCTCTACCATTGAGAAGGTTTTTAGGCCATACTCCACCACGCTGGCCTAGTGCGGGTTGGCGGACTATCTTGGTCGGTCTTTGCATCGCTAATAATATTAATTAACTATAATGTAATAAATATACATTATAGTTAATGTATAATGTAATAAATATACATTATAGTTAATTAATATTATTAGCGATGCAACGAGCGATGGCCTCGAGGTTTAGACGCGTGGTCCAGAATCTTAATTATTTCCAGAACCTCAGCTCTTCGACACCATAATTCTCGTTAGAGTAACAAAAATCTAACGTAATAATGGAAGTAGAAAAAAAAACAAGAGCGGCTTCTTGCCATTTTCACTAAATCGTCGGTACACCTTATGGGTGGATATACTCGTTATGATGAATATATAATTCAGTTCCGTACCTGTGTATACGTAGTTACTTTTAGCATTTATAAGTATTTCGTCGGCGGCAGCAAGAGCACAACGCTGTTCCTTCTCCCCACAGCTAACCGTTGACTGCTTCTCAATCTTGCAATATGCTGTAGGGAAATCGTAAAAATAGTTATAATTCATTCTTATTTTGAAGCTTTGGAATCCAACCATGTATGTCTTTGTTCATTTTGTTATATAAGTTTATGTAATAGTTATGTATTTATTAATAAAAATTATTTTATCATTATCATCATTTTTGACGGACTTAATGCCGAAGGCATTATCTACCAGTCAACCTCAGTTTTAGTCAAATGGGCTGGGCAAAAACAAGTTGGATTTATAGTACAATTCTATTAGGCTTAAAGTTACTGAAGATGAGTGCTATAGAAATAAATATGATGAAATTTGTAAGTACGTAAGCAAACCGGCATGTCTTCCTCCATCAGACCGAATATACATCTGACGTTCTTCTCCCCATACAAGTAGAATCCCGAGTTGCAGGTCACGTTGAGTTGGAAGGTTTCTACATTGGTTCCTGGTGGTTCTGGGGGAAAGCTTCGGTACCGCCCGTTCTTTGGGTAGGGGGGCAGCACGCACATTTGCAGACCATCGATACTGCAAAATGAATCTTATTAATGCCATATTTTATGGTTGACTTTCATTAGTCACTACTCCTTCAGTTTGTATGTTTTTCGTGTCCAAAATATACTCGTGGCCGCGACTCTCGACATCATAGTTAAATGATCCCCTTTAGTCAAAGCTCTTTTTCATTTACGCCCCATGAAAAAGGGCAATATCAAATCAATCCTCAACACAAAATGGGATATTTCGGTAAAAATCTTGTGGTATCTACGATTAGAATTATTGTTGATGACATTTTGGAACCGATGGGCTTTCTACTGCATTTTGACCATAAATATGTTCTTTCATAATGTTGTATACAATTTAAAGAATGCTTTAGCTTACCTGCTAGCAACGCCTGCTTTAGAAGTCTGCTCAGACGCCGAAGGCGTAGTAGTAACTACCGAAAATATAATTCAAACTGTAACATAGTAATGATGTTAGATATGAGGCTTTTTTATACATATTAATATAACCAGAGCCAAAACAAATAAGTGCGAGGGTCGTTCCTAAGGCACTCGAAGCCACCAGACTCCAGCTTATGTTGTCTAAAAACATTTGTCAGCAGGCTGACTTCCAAAATGTAAGCTTAACAGTGCACGTAAAATCCAATCAGCCCCCTAAGTCCCCAAGGCTAATAAGTCCTTACTGAACTCTTACTGTTATCAATTTCAAAACTCTGTATACTAGAATATTATGTTCTACTGTTGGGTACAAGCCTCTATACAACTGAGATGGTGCGATTTAGCGACTACACAAAAAAATCTTGAGAACTTCTAGGAGTGCAGGTTTCCCCCCCTAAACTTTCCATCCTATTAAAGTACGTTACACACTAGTTATACTAACCAATATTCATTTCAGTGGTACTAGACGTGTCGTCACAGCGCAGGATCTCCGCTTTGTCGTCGCCGACGAGGACACACGGTGCTGGTAATGACAACACAGTTTAATGCTTTATGAGAACAAAGTGAGATTGTGATTGTGATCACTTTTAGAACCGAAACGAATTTCTGATTTCCAGTTTAATTACACTGGTCTGCAGTGAAATCCTCCTTTAAAAAAAAATTGTCATAAATATTAAGATTCCAGTGTCCTGAATCTATCCCCGTTGGTCGATTTTTTCCATCACGTCTAGATTTTTTTATATGAATTTTTAAACTTTCAAAAATTTGAGTTTTCTTTACAATGTTTTTGCCCGTCATTGTTACAAAAAGAGTATATACAAACATTGTATGTACAAAATATGTTTTAGCGAGTTGTAAGAGAAAGAATGAATGTGCTTTTTATCGTATGGCGAAAGTGATTTTTATGGTAGTAGGTACATAGGCGCATGCGCAGTATTCGCTGTGACTTCACATTTTGTATCAAATATTTTGGTAAGTTTTGCATAAAGGTCATATTCTCTATATTGGTTTTGAGTATTTTATATGTAGTTTATATATTTTTATGAGCAGAGCCAATAAATATAAGATAGATGTTTGATATTTTCATAATATTGTTTGTTAACTAAATAAATATTATATTATATTGTATGTCAGATTCCATGTTTAGAGCACAAAATATGATGAATTCATGCATGGAAACAAGAAGGAGCAAAAAAAAATTTTTTTTTGCAGACCAGTGTTATTAGTTTGTAAAACTTCATTTACATTTTTATGCACTTAGGTTCGTATTCATTGAAGGGGAAAGCAGAGGTAAATCTTCGTATCCGTTTTTGGAAAACATTAATCTTACAAGTTCGTAATATGTCTTATCTAACTCAAACAGTTAGTAATGAAGCTAAAAACTGGAAAGGTTTGTTCATTTACTTTATTCAATGGAGAAATTAGACCAAGTGAAAGTAGCCTCTTTTGTATAGAACTTACGTTATAGATAGATTATAGATACGTTACGATAGCTTTTATGAGCACTTACGCAGACATAAAGGTGGTGGGTGCTCCAGCCGTCCAGACTTGCATGTTAGATATGGGTATCCGACCAGCTCGAAGCCCATCTCACAAACTATAGTTAAGTGGTACTCCGAGTACCCGCCTTCCAGCTCCACATAATGGTTCAGATACGCACCATGCCTCGGAAACGGCGACAGTTGGCATGACATTGATCTATTTAAATAATACCAATTTAATAAAAAGTTAGGTGGCGGTACTTCCATAGAAGTCCAGCTTCATTATCATCGTAATCATCACCAGTCTTTCACGTCTACTCCACGACAGAGGCCTCCCCTATGGCACGCCACTGGACTCGATCTTCGGCCCTCCTCATCCAACCCCTGCCAGCCACTTTGCGAATATCGTCACCCCACCTTTTTTTTTTTTTTTTTTTTTTTTTATTACACGAGGAAATCTTAACCCCGTGATATTCCTCAGCATTCTTTATGCAGGAGGGTATCGTCACCCCACCTAGCCTCCTATGGCAAAACACGAACAAAACCCAGCTTGCCATAAAAAAAACAGAATACTAATCCTGAAGCTTTAAATCTTTATTTAACAAATGGATTTTGACATATCTTCAACCCACAATAACCAATTTTAAACTAGATATTACACAATTAATTATATTTCACTATTATTGTACTCAACTGTTGGCAAATCAAATAAATAAAATAAAATAAAACTAAAATGTGTATCGCTTTTGGGCTTCTATGGCGGTAACATCATTGATCAATCACATCAAACACATTCCTGAACTTATATCATTTTAGGGAACATACTATGTAGGTATTATAAAACAACTTACTCGTTATTTGGTGTTTCCGTAGCAACTGCTGGAGAAATTACTGCACAGAAAAAAACAATTTTATCATGCAAAGTTGGTTGTCAGAAAAGATTCTTAACCTCCAGTTTAGATTATTAACCCTTCTCTGCCACATGTCTCTGTCACCTATCTCTACCACTTGGTGTCACGGCCAAAATGTGTGCCATATTATAAGATCCAGGGTCAGAAAGTGTATTTGAGTTTTGAAATATACCTACTCCCGAGAAGTAAAATTGTAAATAAATAAAAAAAATGTACTAAAAGAACTAAAGAAAACAATAAGTTGTATGGGCGATCATGGATAATTATTAATTTTATTGTATCTTTTGTATTTTTGAAATGACAATAATTCTCCTTACCTTCTCCCATTTTTCCGTTTTTCCATTTGCTATCAGCTTCAATTGACCGGAAAAAAATAGATTATAAAACATATTTTATATTATTTCCGAAATGACGATTTGAATTACTCCCTATCTTTTCTCAAAAAAAAAATTGTTGCAACAAGACAGTAAGTCTTGTTCTAGTATGCCATCAACAAATATTAAGTAAGTCGAGTTTATGTATGATGTCATAAAAATTATAACTACCCTTTCATAAGTGACCTAATTTATTTGTAAAATTCGAAATTATAATTAGATTATCTATTTAATGTCTGAATAAAAGTAAATTGGGTAATAATAATACTTACAGATGCCATTAAGTCTGAACACGAGTCCGGAAGGCAATACGCATTTGTTGCTTTTGAATGGATCCACGTCATTGGAAAGGCAAAATCCTAAGAACAAAGAAAATGTAATGATGCTATGAAAAGAGATTTACAGTATATTTGAAGAAATTGTACACTTGTCTCAGGGCAGAGTTGGGCATCAATCAATTAACTTTTAATTGAACTAATCAATCGACTAAAAAATTAATTGCAATTAAATTAATTGAATTTGAATCAATTGCAATTAACCATTAATCGCGCGTTTCAATTAAATTATTTAAACTAATGCACATCAATTGCAGATCGCGATTAAATTATTGCAATTATTTTTTTCAATCGATTGATGAAAAAATTAAAACTAACAATTAAATTTTGCTATTTTTGCACGGAAGGGTGGTCCGCAAACCTTGTAGATGTTTAACGTTAATTATCTCATATACTCTTTACGACTAGGTAGGAAAACTAAACATAACAAATTAAAATCTCTCAAAATCTGGTATTTTCAAAGTTGTGGGGTGTTAAAATGGGGAATCATAACCGAATATCTCCATATATATTCTAGCGGGGTGTCAAATGACAGAGCACGCAAAGGGAATATCTATGACTCAGAGTTGGGCATCAATCAATTAACTTTTAATTGAACTAATCAATCGACTAAAAAATTAATTGCAATTAAATTAATTGAATTTGAATCAATTGCAATTAACCATTAATCGCGCGTTTCAATTAAATTATTTAAACTAATGCACATCAATTGCAGATCGCGATTAAATTATTGCAATTATTTTTTTCAATCGATTGATGAAAAAATTAAAACTAACAATTAAATTTTGCTATTTTTGCACGGAAGGGTGGTCCGCAAACCTTGTAGATGTTTAACGTTAATTATCTCATATACTCTTTACGACTAGGTAGGAAAACTAAACATAACAAATTAAAATCTCTCAAAATCTGGTATTTTCAAAGTTGTGGGGTGTTAAAATGGGGAATCATAACCGAATATCTCCATATATATTCTAGCGGGGTGTCAAATGAAAGAGCACGCAAAGGGAATATCTATGACTTAATCGTGAGTGAAAAATTCAAATTAGATTTTTTTTACGTTTTAAATGGAATGTAGGTTTTTCTGTCGGGGGTTTTCAATTACAAGCTTTTATTTAGTTTCGCCTGTCCCATTCTGTATCTGTAATTAAAAATTGCAAATTCAATTTGATCAACTGTCCGGTTTCCGGTTAAGTTGAAATTTTGCATGCATATGTAAATTGAATGGCAATGCAATATTATTATGATATAGAGATGATTTGATGATGGAGCTGGAAGGTGGCTATCGGAACTCCGCAATTAAACGACGCAACTCCACTGAGTTTGGGCTCATTTGATTCATTTTAACAAGTTCTATGATACCATATGGTAACCAGGGTCTGATGATGGAGCTGGAAGGTGGCTATCGGAACTCCGCAATTAAACGACGCAACTCCACTGAGTTTGGGCTCATTTGATTCATTTTAACAAGTTCTATGATACCATATGGTAACCAGGGTCTGATGATGGAGCTGGAAGATGGCCATCGGAACTCCGCAATTAAACGACGCAAGCCCATCGAGTTTGGGCTCATTTGATTCGTTTTAACAAGTACTATGACACCATATGGTAACCAACGTCTGATGATGGAGCTGGAAGGTGGTCATCGGAACTCCGCAATTAAACGACGCAACCCCATCGAGTTTGGGCTCATTTGATTCGTTTTAACAAATTCTATGATACCATATGGTAACCAGGGTCTGATGATGGAGCTGGAAGGTGGCCATCGGAACTTCGTAATTAAATGACGCAACTCTATCAACTTTGGACTCGTTAGATTCGTCTTGAAGAGTATCTTGGTTGCCCTGAATATGCAATTCCAGCAAATTTGGGAAAAAAGTATCTTTCCGTTTGTTATGAATGTATATTGTATTTTGTTTCATTTAAGTAAAGACATTGCCGGTAATATACCTACCAGTGCCAGTGGCCACTATATAATATTGTTAAGAACGCTGCCAAAAAAATATTATTTATTTTAAATGTCGTTGAATGTTTTCAATTTGTTTTCGTTTGTGTTATCATTACTTGTCGCGTCGTTAGTGTTGCGTTTTGCTTCTCCTTTTTAAAGAAAATAGGTCCTTTAATAAAAGTCAATATCACAACGAAATTGTGGTGAGAAATACTTTTACATACAAAATGATATGTGTATTACAATAAAAACTAACTTAAAATATAAAAAATACGCAGAAACTATTTTGAGAGTTTAAAAAAGTTTAAACCGAGTACCTAACGTAACGAATAACAAAACGTCGAGAAAATGTCAAACGTGCGTTACGAAGCAAAAATACGCTTAATTTCAAACATGTTTTCAACATTAATATGTCAACAACTATGACTTTTCGCAAGTTGAAATTTAAGGAGTAGACTAACATCATGGACGTAATATATAAACGTTTATATATTACGTCCATGACTCACATTAACAACTATTCAGCATACAATTTTCAACTCTCAAATTGATTGTATAGATTGTAGGTACAGCTTAGCCCTTTGTTTAAAGACAACATCACGCCAATTACAAGAAGGATGAGTAACTTCATAATAATACAAACCGGTATTAGTGCATTTAATGACACCCATATCAAACTAAAGTCACCTGGTATGTATTATAAAGTTTTGCTATTGTTGATGTAAATATTTATCTTGTACTTTAAAACTTGATGTTTTCAGGTAGCATGCAGGCTACATCAGTCAATCATACAGAAACAGAAGAGGCTACTTTGCTCTAAACATTCAAATAGTGTGTGATTCAAAATTAATGTTGCAACACACGTAGGAAATATCTTTTGACTCCTGTACTAAATCCAGAATAAAGAGTACCAGATGAACAGGATTACACAAAGAGCTGAGACCTTGTGAAAAGAGTTTCTGACATGCTTAAGGAAAAATTTTTATGTGTCCAACTTGGACTTCAAATAAAATTAAAAAATGATTTTTACCTGTGGCGTGTAGGTATAGCTCTACATAATATTCAATACTGAAAAAATGACTATGCAAGTATTCATGAGAATATAATTGAAACATCCCAGAAATCCACAATATAGTCACAAGGTGATAATGATAATTTATATGTTAGAAATAGAACAATAAATAATAATTATTTTACAGTTGAAAACTTCTTTTCATTTAATGCTAAATAATCAACAGACTCTAGGTTGATGCCAGCTTATAATACAACAGACTGTGGGATTATTCCCTGCATCAATATATATTATTCTTTCATTTCTGGGTTTTTCACTCTAAATAGTATTTATTGACACTTGTGATACAAAGCTGTACCTAAGTATTACACACATAAAGAGGTGCTGTGTATATTTAGGATATTAATTTGAAAAAAGGTTATGGTTTAATTTCCCCTATTTATTTTAATTTTTATAATGAAATTTCAAGGTGGAGTTTTTCTGTCATAAATCTTCTTTTCAATAGCGCATTGACCAATTGAGTTTTAAAATAATTTTCCTTGAGGGATTGTTTTTTGTTTTAACAGCTTTATAGTGGTAACTTTCTTCTTCTTACCTTAAATTACAAAAACAAACAATGGTTCATATGATTGAGTATTATAAAAATGACATAAAACAATTGGGTACTGTTTATTTTTTGACCTACATGAAATTTCACCAATATCAGAGGTCCTTGCTTTATATTTTCTTGTTTTCAGTTTGTTGACCTTATAAAGACTGCAAGTTAATTATTATAATGTCCCAATACAACAATTTACAAGAAGTTGAGGGCTTGTAATTAACTGTTACAAGTGGCTCATGTGATATCTCAATAATTTCTATTTCATCTCCTACAAACAGGATTTTATACATGGCTATATACAAATATAATTACTTATATGAGAACAATTACAAGTACGTGATTTAGACTAATTCATATTCTAATTCTCTTATTAATTAAAACCAATTAATACACAACTACTTAGTTATCATTATCTGATTCTATCATTAAAATTGAGTACCTAAAATATAAGTATGTGTTGCTTTTTGAATTAATTTAAAGATTATCATTATTTATATAATACCCTATTTCAATGTTTTTCAGTTAAGACTGAAAACGTAATAACAAAATAATTGTCTGCCTAAAAGGGTTTCAACTTGTGGTTAGAATATTATCTAACACTTGGTGTATTTATTTTAATGCAATTGAACTCATGTCAATTGCTTTCCTTTCAATATAACACCATTTGTAGCTTCATTTATAATAATATTTAGGTGCAGAAGCTGTGTAAAATGGGTATTTTTTTTATTATTTAATATAAGTAAATGTAATTTCAGCAAAAACAGTACTTTTCAAAGAACATTTAATGATTATGATGCAAATTTTGATAAATTACAAGGTAATTAGCTTGTCATATTTATGCTATTTTAGGGTCATTTTGGAGGCTCAAAACCACCGGCGCGCGCGCTCGGCGCTGCACCGACACTCATCGCAATTACCTAAACCCTTAAGTAATGCAATTAGAACGCCTGCGCGTCATATTGTTGCAATGTAGCAACAAACGTCAGCGCATTGCTATGTGATTCCATACAGTTATAAACTTTACAAAAGATTCTTTCTGCCGCACCCCTTCTATAAGCTGTTCAGGAGTTCTATTTGGTACCGTAAATGTATTAAGAGGCTTAATCCGCACACGCATGTACCCAATACTTAAACTAATACTTGGTAAAAAATTAATTGTTAATTGTTAATTGTCAATTTTTTTTCCCCAAAATAACTAAAAATTGATCAATTGTTAATTGTATAAAACCACAATTAACAATTAATCAGTTGTTAGTTGCTGTCACTGCAAATACAATTAATTAATTGTTAATTTTTAATTGTTAGTTCAATTAACATTTGCCCAACACTGCAGTATGACTTAATCGTGAGTGAAAAATTCAAATTAGATTTTTTTTACGTTTTAAATGGAATGTAGGTTTTTCTGTCGGGGGTTTTCAATTACAAGCTTTTATTTAGTTTCGCCTGTCCCATTCTGTATCTGTAATTAAAAATTGCAAATTCAATTTGATCAACTGTCCGGTTTCCGGTTAAGTTGAAATTTTGCATGCATATGTAAATTGAATGGCAATGCAATATTATTATGATATAGAGATGATTTGATGATGGAGCTGGAAGGTGGCTATCGGAACTCCGCAATTAAACGACGCAACTCCACTGAGTTTGGGCTCATTTGATTCATTTTAACAAGTTCTATGATACCATATGGTAACCAGGGTCTGATGATGGAGCTGGAAGATGGCCATCGGAACTCCGCAATTAAACGACGCAAGCCCATCGAGTTTGGGCTCATTTGATTCGTTTTAACAAGTACTATGACACCATATGGTAACCAACGTCTGATGATGGAGCTGGAAGGTGGTCATCGGAACTCCGCAATTAAACGACGCAACCCCATCGAGTTTGGGCTCATTTGATTCGTTTTAACAAATTCTATGATACCATATGGTAACCAGGGTCTGATGATGGAGCTGGAAGGTGGCCATCGGAACTTCGTAATTAAATGACGCAACTCTATCAACTTTGGACTCGTTAGATTCGTCTTGAAGAGTATCTTGGTTGCCCTGAATATGCAATTCCAGCAAATTTGGGAAAAAAGTATCTTTCCGTTTGTTATGAATGTATATTGTATTTTGTTTCATTTAAGTAAAGACATTGCCGGTAATATACCTACCAGTGCCAGTGGCCACTATATAATATTGTTAAGAACGCTGCCAAAAAAATATTATTTATTTTAAATGTCGTTGAATGTTTTCAATTTGTTTTCGTTTGTGTTATCATTACTTGTCGCGTCGTTAGTGTTGCGTTTTGCTTCTCCTTTTTAAAGAAAATAGGTCCTTTAATAAAAGTCAATATCACAACGAAATTGTGGTGAGAAATACTTTTACATACAAAATGATATGTGTATTACAATAAAAACTAACTTAAAATATAAAAAATACGCAGAAACTATTTTGAGAGTTTAAAAAAGTTTAAACCGAGTACCTAACGTAACGAATAACAAAACGTCGAGAAAATGTCAAACGTGCGTTACGAAGCAAAAATACGCTTAATTTCAAACATGTTTTCAACATTAATATGTCAACAACTATGACTTTTCGCAAGTTGAAATTTAAGGAGTAGACTAACATCATGGACGTAATATATAAACGTTTATATATTACGTCCATGACTCACATTAACAACTATTCAGCATACAATTTTCAACTCTCAAATTGATTGTATAGATTGTAGGTACAGCTTAGCCCTTTGTTTAAAGACAACATCACGCCAATTACAAGAAGGATGAGTAACTTCATAATAATACAAACCGGTATTAGTGCATTTAATGACACCCATATCAAACTAAAGTCACCTGGTATGTATTATAAAGTTTTGCTATTGTTGATGTAAATATTTATCTTGTACTTTAAAACTTGATGTTTTCAGGTAGCATGCAGGCTACATCAGTCAATCATACAGAAACAGAAGAGGCTACTTTGCTCTAAACATTCAAATAGTGTGTGATTCAAAATTAATGTTGCAACACACGTAGGAAATATCTTTTGACTCCTGTACTAAATCCAGAATAAAGAGTACCAGATGAACAGGATTACACAAAGAGCTGAGACCTTGTGAAAAGAGTTTCTGACATGCTTAAGGAAAAATTTTTATGTGTCCAACTTGGACTTCAAATAAAATTAAAAAATGATTTTTACCTGTGGCGTGTAGGTATAGCTCTACATAATATTCAATACTGAAAAAATGACTATGCAAGTATTCATGAGAATATAATTGAAACATCCCAGAAATCCACAATATAGTCACAAGGTGATAATGATAATTTATATGTTAGAAATAGAACAATAAATAATAATTATTTTACAGTTGAAAACTTCTTTTCATTTAATGCTAAATAATCAACAGACTCTAGGTTGATGCCAGCTTATAATACAACAGACTGTGGGATTATTCCCTGCATCAATATATATTATTCTTTCATTTCTGGGTTTTTCACTCTAAATAGTATTTATTGACACTTGTGATACAAAGCTGTACCTAAGTATTACACACATAAAGAGGTGCTGTGTATATTTAGGATATTAATTTGAAAAAAGGTTATGGTTTAATTTCCCCTATTTATTTTAATTTTTATAATGAAATTTCAAGGTGGAGTTTTTCTGTCATAAATCTTCTTTTCAATAGCGCATTGACCAATTGAGTTTTAAAATAATTTTCCTTGAGGGATTGTTTTTTGTTTTAACAGCTTTATAGTGGTAACTTTCTTCTTCTTACCTTAAATTACAAAAACAAACAATGGTTCATATGATTGAGTATTATAAAAATGACATAAAACAATTGGGTACTGTTTATTTTTTGACCTACATGAAATTTCACCAATATCAGAGGTCCTTGCTTCACATTTTTCTTCTTTTCAGTTTGTTGACCTTATAAAGACTACAAGTTAATTATTATAATGTCCCAATACAACAATTTACAAGAAGTTGAGGGCTTGTAATTAACTGTTACAAGTGGCTCATGTGATATCTCAATAATTTCTATTTCATCTCCTACAAACAGGATGTTATACATGGCTATATACAAATATAATTACTTATATGAGAACAATTACATACAAGTAGATGATTTAGACTAATTCATATTCTAATTCTCTTATTAATTAAAACCAATTAATACACAACTACTTAGTTATCATTATCTGATTCTATCATTAAAATTGAGTACCTAAAATATAAGTATGTGTTGCTTTCTGAATTAATTTAAAGATTATCATTATTTATATAATACCCTATTTCAATGTTTTTCAGTTTAAGACTGAAAACGTAATAACAAAATAATTGTCTGCCTAAAAAGAGTTTCAACTTGTGGTTAGAATATTATCTAACACTTGGTGTATTTATTTTAATGCAATTGAACTCATGTCAATTGCTTTCCTTTCAATATAACACCATTTGTAGCTTTATTTATAATAATATTCAGGTGCAGAAGCCGTGTAAAATGGGTATTTTTTTATTATTTAATATAAGTAAATGTAATTTCAGCAAAAACAGTACTTTTCAAAGAACATTTAATGATTATGATGCAAATTTTGATAAATTACAAGGTAATTAGCTTGTCATATTTATGCTATTTTAGGGTCATTTTGGAGGCTCAAAACCACCGGCGCGCGCGCTCGGCGCTGCACCGACACTCATCGCAATTACCTAAACCCTTAAGCAATGCAATTAGAACGCCTGCGCGACATATTGTTGCAATGTAGCAACAAACGTCAGCGCATTGCTATGTGATTCCATACAGTTATAAACTTTACAAAAGATTCTTTCTGCCGCACCCCTTCTATAAGCTGTTCAGGAGTTCTATTTGGTACCGTAAATGTATTAAGAGGCTTAATCCGCACACGCATGTACCCAATACTTAAACTAATACTTGGTAAAAAATTAATTGTTAATTGTTAATTGTCAATTTTTTTTCCGCAAAATAACTAAAAATTGATCAATTGTTAATTGTATAAAACCACAATTAACAATTAATCAGTTGTTAGTTGCTGTCACTGCAAATACAATTAATTAATTGTTAATTTTTAATTGTTAGTTCAATTAACATTTGCCCAACACTGTCTCAGGGACACGGGTAGTGGGGGGACAGTCTCGTGCGAGCCAGCGGCGAGAGCGGACGTGTTACCCTAACTGCTGGTGACGTAACGAGCATTAGCTCGTGCCTTCATTAGTTAATACTTAGCCCTTATGAAGGCACGAGTAATACAATGTATTAAATTCAAATACTAATATTGAAAACGTAGAATCTATTTTCGTTGTTAGCTTATTTGTTACTCAATCACTCATTTGATCAATGGGTTTTGAGGTTATACTACTAATAATCGAATTGTGTTAAACTGCTTAAAGGGAAGAAGCTGCAGTTGCATCAGTTTTCTTTGATATCAAACCTTTTTAATTTTTCTATGGATCCAATTCTTGTGAAGCCAAAGAAACTAGAAGTATTATAATCATAAAAGAACTTAAACTTACGACGGCACTTGGGCATCGGCTGCATCCACACTCCGCGCGAGCAGCTCACGGTTCCCTCTCCCGTCAGTTTGTATCCTCGGGAGCACACCACGTCCAGCACGAACGACTCCACGACGTCTCCAGGGGAACCCACGGGAGAACTCGTGTAGGAGCCGTACAGAGGAGGTAGAGGCAGCATGCATAAATTCTTGACGTCGTGACTGCAATAAATGTATTTGCGGGAATGAAATGGAAACTAAAGAATATTGTTTGCTATGAAACCTAGGTAGAAAACAGTTGTTACAGATTATATCTTGCAAGAGTCACACAATTAAGGTAAATAAAATATGTTAAATCATTAAAACTCTCAAGGACTATCAGATAGATTCATGATTGATTTTTAGACGCTAGTATAATTAGTGTAAGTGAAAATACGTTTTGACTTTTTAACAGCATAGCTTATATCCATGGTAGAAAGATAGGGGAGACTCGAGATATTCATACACTTTATATTCCTCAAGAATATTTTTTCATATAAGTATTAATGGACAAAACTCCAAAAAATATAAATAATAAACAATACTTACGAAGGTAGGATTGTAAATTCACTGACGCCATTAGCTGATGTCAAAGGAGCTAAAAAAAAACAAATTTCACCGATTCAATAAGTAACCTACTTGAGCTTTTTCCATTAGGCATCCAAAGTCAATGTGTTTTGAATTTATTTTCAAGTAATAATTAGACTTGATCACCATAATGGCACAGTAAATTATCACGTTCTTTAACCATATGGAGGAAACCTGAATACCAAAAGTTCTTAGGCGTGTAGACCGCCAACCCGCATTACCCCAGTAGTAGTTCTTAGTTATATTGTTTCGTCTATTTCATACCAACCTTTATTTTTATTAGTGGAGTTCAGTACATCTTCACAATGCTGGGTTTTGGCACCATTATCTCCAACGGGGACGCAGGGTGCTGTTAATAAAAGAATTCAAACTCTGTCTTTTAATAGGAATAGCAGAGCTGCTGGATTTTAATTCATACTATTTGTAAATTCATAAATTTCTTTGCAGTAGACAGGTTACCTATATAAGTGAGGCATGACATAAAAAAATAAAATATGATGGCAGTTAAGAAGAGCAGTTGAGAATCTTGGCGGTTACGGAATCAAACCCTAGACACCCATTTCTGACTTATCGAAGCTTTGAAATGTGAAGGGAAACATCGTGGTGGATACTACACACCCAAAAGTTTTTATGGGTTTCTTAGGTGTGTAGTTCGCCATGCCGCACTATGCCAGCATGGTGGAATGGCCAAACCCTCTTAGTAGAGTGCCGTAAGGCATAAAAATGGTCAAACCTCGGAACCCAGGGCCAGTCAATGAATCTGTATATCAAGTATGAGACTGCATTATTAAGACCTCAAATAAAAAAGTTAAAAACAAAAAATTGACCGATCTCGATTTACAACAATTTTTAACAACAATTTACTGAAAAATGAGAGACGGAAGGGAGAAAATTTTTTTATAGTGAAAAATTTAATTTTATTTGTAATAAATTATATGTGCAGAGTAACTTCAATATAATTTATTAGATTATCGTAAAAAATAAGTTACAAAAAAAAATATCATTAACTATTCACATTGTTACATCGTGTACATTTCACAGCTTTCACCATTGCATTCTAAGCAAGCTGCAGTGCAGTTTAATCCACTTTTCCTGCACCCACAAGATGCTCCACATCCTGTTTTGCATGAGCAAAAAATAATTTTTAATAAAGATTCTGGAGCTGGTCGTTGCGTCATTGTTTGCGGTGTCAATATTTCGCATTCCAAGCCATGTTTGAACTTGCAAAAATACTCTTTTAAGTTTTAGTACAAACGCCCAATTAATTCAATATTTCGTCAATGCGAATATTGTTGCTCGAAAATTCCTTAATCACACGAAATAGCAACAAAGGGCAATATTGGCGTTGGTGACTTGAATTTCCTCAAGTTGCCCCAAAACAACAAATCTATACAACAAAATGTGAAAAAAGCTCTTAAAAAGAATATTTCTCATTTCTTAAATTATGAGCTTTGAAGAGCAAAAACGTGATCCCTTATTTTTTCAAAAATTCTATCGAGTGTAACAAAAAAATGGCTAGATGGATTAATTTGGCACTTTGTAGGATTTTTGTGGACATATTGAACTGTAAAACGCACACTTAATATTATTGGTTTTCACAATATTTTCGATCCAGCGCTCGATTTTCCAAAACACCATCTAAAGCAAATTTTTGATGCATTTTCAAATTCATGTAACAAGAAGAATTCTTGTTTTTTCGAAAAAGTAATAGCTGGTGGTTAAAGGATATTTATTCAAATTCTTGAAACGCACCTTAAACTTGGTATACAATTATTTGTTGCTGAGATATCGATAATTAAAGACAAAAGGATCCTTTTCCATTTGTAGACTGATATCTAGGCGAGAACTAAACATATCGAGGTGTTAAAAGATAGAAATTAAAGCTAAATAAACAAATTATCCGATCTTTATAAGGGTTAAGCAAGAACATTTTTCTCCACGCCCGTATGTAAAAAAAAGAAGCATTAAACATTTTGAAATTGTTTTGTTGCTGCTTTTCCTAAGATCACTCAAAAACCACTGATGCTACAAAATTTTAATGTGTTAATCCAAAAACTAGAGACTTGGAGCTACAATTTTCTTTTTTTTAATTTCCTGTACGACCATTTTTCTCGAAGTTACGGCCCAAAAATTTGGATTTATTTTTTGATCCTTTACTTTTTCCAGTAGTGTATTTATTTATATTCATCGGTATACCTGCAGTCCCTAAAGATCCAAGATCAAGTTTTCAAGTTTGTAATAGTTGTTATTTTTTTAAATATGACTTTCGACTAATATAAATCAATTAAAACTCAAAAAAATTAATAAATGTTTATAATAATAAAAAAAAAATTGAGAGCGCGAAAAATTTTTTTTTTAACATTTTTCTATATGCTATCAAAAGCATATTTTCAAGGTTTATATTAAGATTCATAGACTGGCCCTGGATTCCGAGGTATAAACCTTACGGCGCTCCACTATCTCAGCTGTGAAACATATATGAGCCTTTTATAATTTATTTATTTATGCTTTAAATACATTTAAGTATTATAAAAGCGGACTTAATGCCGAAGGCATTATCAACCAGTCAACCTCAGGGTGAATATGAATGAATATGATGAATAATGAATATGGTGAATGAAACTAGCTATTTCACTTTTATAAGAATGACTTACGCAAACATATGGGCATGGGATGTGTGAGCCTTCCTCCATTGCATTGTATAGTGGTGGCTCCGACCAGCTCGTAGCCAGTCTCGCAGAACGCAGTCAGGCTGAACGAGGTGCCGTTGTCTCCCGGCGAGAGCGGAGGACTGATTGAAAACGCGCCGTATTTCGGGAAGGATGGTACTGTACACGGCATTGATCTAAAAAAAATACACCGAACAGTCACCTTCATAGGTAGTAGTACTTTAGCTCAGTGTGGTGGATTGAGGCCCAACCCTACTCTGGATGAAAGTCTGGATGAAAATTTGAAGTCTGATGCGAAAATAATAATGCTGATTTCCAAAATTCGTAGTGTATAACGAATGCATATTTATTTTCATTGTTAGAAAAAAAGGTATAAACTTGACATTTTTATGCGCAAAATTATACCATTTTGCTAAGATGATAATGAGACTTTTAATAGAGGTCTTTAATGATCTCCTGAAAGATTAATTAAAAATGTTTTGAAGAAAATAAAATAACTCACTCATTTCTTTCTGACGTGGTATCATCTGCCGCAATGGTTTCTGTATCGAAAAAGATAATTATATTTTTACAATTCTAATAAAGATAAAAAAATATAGAATCTTTAAACTTGGTTTGACAATAACAAATTAATATGGAAGTAATAATTTCACAATCAACAACCAGCTAAGAAATTCCATTATCAAGGCTATACTGGTCAAACGAAATCATTATCTACTCAAAGGTTTAACTAATTTAGTGCATTTTTAAAGTAGGTCTTCTAGTAGGTACATGCATTAAAAATAGTAGATATAGTTGATGATTATTAAAACGAATTTCTATTTTCTCGTTTCTTTTAAATAAATTAATAAAACTCTGTAGTCACTATCTTTGAATGCTTAGATGTACGTTGTACATCCCTAATTTTCTATTACGATATGAATTTATAATAGTTACCGTTTTTAGGATCGCCATCTAAGCTAAAAACTTGACCAGACGGGAAGACACATCGATTGATGAGGATCGGTCCGGTCCGTCTGAGAGTGCAGAACGCTGACAACAAGAAACCATAAATATTAGAAATGTGTCAAATAATTCAGACACCAAGGAGTCACCTTCAATATCTTTTAAAAAATCAACTTATTAGCATCATTTCTCTTGTCTGTGATGTGGATAAGATACTCCTAATAAAGTCCCAAGTAACAGGTCGAGATTGAGAGCAATTTTAAGAACATTAAAGAATTTCCCCTTCGCACCATAATTACGCTTTAATAAGAGGCTGCAAACTTGTACCGTGGACCCTAAACACTTACGTCGACATGAGGGCATTGGCAGTGACCACAAGGCGTGCCAGCACCCCAAGTTATCACGACCAGTCACTTTGTATCCCGTATCACAGGTGACGTCCAGACGGAAGTCGTTCATTCTGGTTCCAGGTAACCCAGGGTTATTGCTCCTGTACGCTCCATGTTCAGGAAACGGCGGTAACAAGCAGCCGGGCTGGTGACCTATACTGAAATAAAAGTAGAAAGTCTAAATAGTTACTCGTTAACACCCAGTTTAAAATCTGGATTGAACTGACAATTGGATTGATGGACCATTTTTGTTATTGGTGGAAAGCTGTGGATGGCTCTACTTTTCGCTAGCCCTTGGAAGAGGCGGGCAAAAAGCGTGTATTTGGGTCACAGGCTTTTCCTACCGGGCTCGCGGCTGTTTCATGTCCGCACAGATTTTATTACCCAGCTTTGCCCATATTGACCAACGCGACCGCGGTGTGTGGGCGAGAGGCGCCCACCATGATTTGGCAATCGTCCACTGAGCCTCAAAGCTGATTTGCCGATTCGCGGTCATAGGGAGCGTTTAACCCGGTTTAATCCGGGGGGTATTGAATTTTGCTGGTTGAGTGATACTGGATTTATATATTGGAGCCTCTATTTTTTTAACGATTGATGAATAATAATACTTACGCGGTGTTGATAGAAACGATGTTATCTTTCCCCGCGACACATACTGGATATGGAAAATATACAATTTCAAATCAGTGTGTTAGAGTTAAAATTAAAACATGTCATGCCAAAAAAATTTCATAACAAATAATCTTCTACAACTTTCCTATTCAAAAACAATGAACGTGCTGTATTCGAGTATTCATAATCATCACCATCAGCCCATATAGTCTCGCCACCGGCCATGGGCCTCTCTGCAACTGAGAGAGTTTAGGCTTAAGACCATCACGCTGACCTAGCGCGGGTTGGCGAAACACACACCTAAAAAAAATCCTGAGAACTTTTTAGATGTGCAGGTTTATATAAAGTAGGGGGCGTCAGCTAGCTCTCGACTCCCAAGATGCTGCGATCATCCGCCATCTTAAGGTCAGTGCTCTCTGATAAATATGCTATTATTAGACACATTATCTTGTTATTCAATTCTTATTTAACCACAATACGGTTCATTCATAATCAGGCTTCTTTGGTTCCGCGGCATGGTTGTGCTATCGAGAAGTCCTGGGTTCGAGTTCTGGGCCTTACAAAATTGAAATAAGACAGCATAACACTGCAACTGACTGCAACACTTGTCTGCTCGATCCTGAGAGCGTTAATGGGCTAAATTATCTATATGTACTGTTATTTATACTGATTATACAAAGCCTCTATTACACACATTCCGTCTATGAATAGGGATTTTCAACTGTGATTTCTACTTATCGATTTTAACAACACATTCGACAATATCTCTCTAAACATAAGTATAGAAATGATGCCGAGCCTTTAACGTCCCATTGATATCGGCAAAAACGTTGCGCGCTTCGGTTAGAACCGGCTCATTTATTTTTAATCCATCCTTTATCAGAATTCACGAGTCATCAATATATTACGCTTTGTTAGGTTCATTGGTTCATACATCATATATATTATACTTGGACTATTCTTAGAGGTTCATCATCAACAGCCTTTAATTCGTTCACTGCTGGACATAGGCCTAACTCTTAAAGGTTAAGGCAATCAGTTTTTTTTTCAGATGACCCATAGACGAAAATTTCCAGTTTTTTTATTTCGGATAATTTAACTGTCAGTCATAAGTTAAAAATCACATGTGTAAAATATTTTTTGTTAGTTTGCTTACATTTTTGATAGATAAGTGATATCCTCAAATATAACTTTGAAATTTTTTATATTTCTGTGTATATTCGACCATTATCAAGAACTCGACTCAAGTCGAAAATTTTAGTCTATTTAGGAGGTTTTCTAGTGATTGGAGAGATATGAGCTGATGCGATGTGGATTCAGGGTTTTTTGTACAACATGGGTACAGACCATTGGGCAAAGACCACATTTAGAAGACGGCTTTTATATTCATAAGAATATTTCTGAGGAAATTCGTTACTCTATAAAAATGGATCATCAGAGTCCCATATCATTATCCTTTTAACAAATATATATTATTTACAAAATTTAAATTATACGTTTTTATCGAATTTAAAGGCTAAAAACCTATTTTTTTTTTTTATTTCTTCATATTATTTATGTATGAAATTAACGAGTTAAGTTATGAATCTCCTAATAAATACCTAATGTTTTTTACATATCAGCATCACACCATGATCTCATTAACGACAAATAATTGCACAAGGTCCTCAAAATTTATGAATTCAATAATTTACTGTAATTTTAAAATATTATTTTATTTAAGGCTTTAAGTATAAAAAATTACTTACCAACACACAAATACAATAAACTGAACGCGACAAACATTTCACTGTTCAGGTTACTTCACTTAAAAGATGTGACTGAGAAAAGTATTAACAATATTTAATAGATAACAGAACTTAATAAATCAATACTGCCTGCTCACACAGTTAACTATTTCAATATACACTGCAAATATAAAGTACCGGTTTCTGTCCGTTTGTAATCACCACAAAACAACTTGTTTTACAAGTTAAACCCATCTCACAATTGATTTTAAAGAATCGCCTTCCGAAGCTAAGAAATTAATAACTGTTTCAATAAAATTGTTGAAAGCCGAATACTAAAACTAGGTAAGCCTAGAAAGTGCTTCGATAAATGAAACAGCTGACAAGTTACGTTTTATTTCACCTAGATTCTTTATAGCTTTAATTTACGAGTAGATACCTTTATGTGCGTCTTAAGCAAGACCTTTTACGGACACCCGGCGTCTCATTAATTTAAAATGTGTACTGTGTTAAATGTTTTTTGTCGTCATTTGATATGTATTATTCAATAGGTTAAATAAGTATTTATTTGTTTTAAAAGCAGACTGTCGTTTCTCACCACATATTCTCTGGCTCTCCTAAGATGTAATTTACATTGAAATAAGGTCTAAACCCTCTCAGATTAGAGGAGGGTAGTGTCCGGCAGTGGGACGTATGTGGGCTGATGATCATGATTGAGGAGGCTGGAGGCATTGTGCGGCAGTTTGTCCTCCATGAAAGGAAACCTGAAGACAGACATGAATTGATGGGAATGGAGCTATTAAAGGCTCAAGTGTAACCTATGCCTCTCTCTTCGGGAAGACTGAAATGAGTCTTCGTTATGGAGGCACATAAAAAGAGTGCAAAATTGTTTTTGATTATTTTTTGTAGTGGTGTTTCTTACCGTCCGTCTTGATTACAGTTTTAAAAACTTTTGGTCTGGTGTGTCCATTCTTCACGTCGACGTACCTTATAATATTAAAAAGGTAAGTAGTATAAAAAAAGCTGATTTTTTTAGTAAAGAAGAAAAGCATTTTGTGAGGATTTCATTTTTTTTAAATGTATATAATGGATGCAAAAAATTACTGGTTACAAGGCTGGTATGACGTCAGTAAGCTTAAAATTAATGGCTTTTGTGTCATCATCATAATAAAGAATGTGTGTAACATTGTAATATTACTTTATGTTATTTAATAATATAAATAATAATATAAGCCTTTATTCAGACAAAATAGTTACAAAAATTTACATGAGTGACTATGATGTGTCGTTGACACCGACAACTTCGTCTGTTTGCCCAGCTTTGGCAAAGGCCATGTTATGTTATTTAATACTGTTGCAAATATTACTAATAAGTCTATATCTAAACAGATTACTTTAGAGTTTTAATTTTAACATAATATTCATTCTACGAGTATAGTATGTAAAAATTGCATTATCAATGTATTTACGAATCATGTTACATGAAATTTATTTTGCTAGATCTTTTAACATAGTTTTTTTCTGACATATTTTAACGCCAGTTTTTATTTCCTATGTTTACACAAAAAGGAATAGTCATCAATATTTCTAATATTTAGATAATAATATGTACGTATGAAGACTAGACCATTTTAAACATGCGACACAACGGATTTTATAAAGTGTTCATGTCCCAGAATATGCGTCAATGTGATCCAAGTGTAGATGTTGCAGTCTTTCCCGTTGACGGGAGATGTGGAGATGATCCCGCGGAGATAGAAGCGTGGTTCCTTGTCCCGTGTGGGCACCACGAAGCCACCACCGCTGTCGCCGCGACAGGCTGAAGTGCCTGTTAAATAACAGTGGAATAAAATGAGCAAATGGATAGCTAGTAATGGCATAATGATAGAGTATAAAAAGTTCACTTTCGAGCCATTTTCCGTACACTTTTAGGTACGGCATCATCCTCAATCCATATTATAAAATACATCCGACTGCTGGGCACGGGTCTCCTCTACCACTGGTTATGGTATGGTTCAGGCCATAGTTTATCACGCTGGGCTAGTGCAGGTTGGCAAACTACACACCTAATAAATTCCTAAGAACTTTTAGTTGTGCAGGTTCCCTCACGATATTTTCCTTCACCGTTACAGCAAGTGTTAATTCAATGTGACTACACACATAACTTCGAAAAGCTAGAGCTGTGTTCCTGGGGTTCGGGCCTGCGACCGCCGAGAATCTCGATCGCGCGTCTAAATCTCGAGGCCATCGCTACTGGCTATTGCGCTACTGCGTATGAGGTCTGTTCGACCTCAGGAAGACAGGGAGGGAGGCACGATCTAATGATACGTTTTTGTCGTACTATACCGTTATAGTATCCAACGCAGATTTTGTCTGCTGTGATAGAGCTTCTGAATGACTTTGGGCTTTCGTCTATACATTGTTCTACGCTGATGCTGGGTAGCTTTGCCGATTGTAGGATTGGAGAGGAAGGTGACTCTTCGTCTGTCAGGCCCCAACCGGCGATCTAGATAAAAAAAATCTTAAATTAAACCCGAAATACGAGACATGTCTTGGGACAGAGATACAACTAGTTGGTCATCTCGTCAACCTTCAACAGACTAGTGCTATACTTCATCATCGCCATCATCATCAGGCCAAATGCGTCCTTGTGCTGGCGTTTTCTATACAATCCAATTACATTTAATACCGACGGTTGTATGGATGTTTTTGTATATTTTCTTGTGAGTGTTGAGTATATTTTGTAAGTACCTTTCCCAGAGTGCCTTCGCTTAGTTGCTCCTCATCAAGTTTGCGGTCGAAGCTAATGCACACTGGTTTTACATATCTGCTGTATTCAAATTCACTCTCAGTTACCACGAGTGCGATGTCCTCTTGAAAGTTTCCCAGAGGACCTTGATATCTCTTAGGTATTTTTATGTCCTTTACCTGTAACAATTTGCGGAATACAATGATCATAGACAACAGAGTGGTATTAAACATAGACAACTACATTCTTGTTTACTCTATTGATTAGACACTAACTTAAAAAACAAAGGTTCGATCCCCACGCTGAGACATATTTTGGCGTGAAACTGAAAAGGCTCCAGTAGTTTCTGATACTCACGACAAGATATCTTTAAATTATATCTATGTTTGAAAGTTGTGACAACATTTTAAGGACAGTGAAAAACAACATCAGCAGAAATTACTTGATCGTAAGAATCCAAAATCGAATAGCATATTCTCTGATTTATAAAAGAGGCTACAAATGTATGTATTTTGAAAACTTAGGTATTACATTACAAACCTAAACGCGTGCTTTATAAAAGCTTTTCAACTCTTACCAAGAGATGTCGCTAGATCAATAATAATAAAGGCATTTTAAAAAACACTACTTCTATCCAGTTTGAAAATTAAACATTGAAAACTGAAAATTGGTGAACAAATTGTTAAAATATTTGAAATCTACAAATACTACTAAACGTCTATGGAGACAGGATAGTTACATTTCAATTAATTATATATAGTTCAATGATGCATTAAAAAAATATATGGCTATCTCCTTATTTAGTATTCGTTTCGCGGCTTCATTTAAAAATTTGTTGTTTCCTTCATGTAGAGAAATTTCCCCAATTTTTGCTATTAGTCGATAGATGACTCTACATGATTCCAAATCGCGGTATGATTTCGTTCCCGGGAAAGTATAAAAGGTTGGACCGATTAAATCCTCTTTACAGGGTTATAGTAACTCTTACAGGGTATTAGATATTAAGTGGTCGTTCGCAACTCGCAATAAATAATCGATCGCTTCATGTCTTAACCCTATGTTATGCAAACGAATGAATAATTTTTGTACGTGCACTTTGTGCATGCCCAATACGGTGTAATGCTTTGATGGCTAGGATTATTGCTGATCCCTAAAAAAAAATTGTACGCATGCTATCAGCTTATAACATCATTACACAGACGAGGTGATGTAAAAGCTTGTCGTGACAATAAAGTATGGTATTAAAATATCATCATCAGCTCATACACGTAACACGACCGACATCTGGGCACGGGCCGCCTCTTCGACTGAAAGGGTAGGGGGACAACGCACCCAGGAAAGTGTTTAAGAAAGTGAAGTAGTATAGTCTATATGATTTATGCTACGCTTGAAAGACCCAGGTAAAAAAAGGAAGGCACATAGGAGTGGTATCACTGGTGGTGGTGGTGGTGGTAGGGTGGCTCACCATAGATTCCTGAGCATGAATGTCACTCTCGTCGCTCCACTGGCGATACCTCTTGCCCGCAGCAACGGCATACAGCTTAGGAGACGGAACTCGACGACTTTCAGTAAAACAATGGGCGGCTGAAAGAAATAAAAGTTATAAAAGGACTGATTCAATCGGTAATGCGAATGTTGATCTATAAATTGAATGTTAATCTATAATTATATTTTGGAGTAGCAAAGTCGGGGAAGAATAAATAAGGTTCTGTAGTTTTTGTTTTGTGTTAAAAAAAAGAGTTAAAAATATTAAAGTTGGAATCATTTTTCATTTTGAATTCTGTATTAGGTATTTAGGGCTATTGAAACTTTTGACATTCCGATAATTTATAATCTGTCTGCTATGTTGACCTTCATGTCTCCATTCCCCGAAGGGGTAGGCAAAGGTACATTTAAAAAGTATCAATCCCGTGTAATAGAGGGCAGGCCTTTTGCCTTTATTCCGGGCAAAATCGCAGACTCCGTGCTGCTTAACCCAATAATACTTCTCTTGGGTTATCGAACAATCTAAAATTTAGATGGCACTGCTTATACCACAAACAGTTAAATGAAAATCGTTTGTGACCTGATATAACGACAGTTCTGGCGATGATAGAGCCGCCACATATCTGCTCGTACCGGCGCGTGGCCGACGTCCTGTAGATACCAGTATGCCATGGAAATTCGTACGGCCTCGGAGTGAAGCCGCCAGACACTGGCCCGCGCCTCCGTCGAGATGGACCCACAGTTCCACATTCTGAAATGATTGAACTGTATCATCACCAGCTCTTATACGTCCAACTGCAGTGCACGAACCCACGATGTAACTGGGAGTGTTCAGGTTTTAGTCCACGACGGTCGACGCGTAAGAAGCAGCAATGCGGCTTGGCTGAGTAAACACTTCAGAAATTCCTAAAAATTTTAGGTGTGTAGGTTTCATCACGATGTATTTATGATCAAAATAATTCCTCAACTGCTCAGTAGGCAGCTTATAACAATTGCATATTGGCTGCCTTGGAATTAGGGCGCGTGACATCGCCCCTCTTAGGGTCACGTTCATTGATCAGGCGCTTGTAACTTTTCGAAGTTATGTTTAAGTTTAAAATGGGTTATCAGACACTTGAACGGTGAACAAAAACGTCGTAGGAAAACCTACACATCTAAAAGTTCTTAGGTGTGAAGTCTACCAACCAGACCTAGGTCAGCGTTGAAATGTTTATGGGTTGTGTAAAAATTAGGTAATAAATTAAAAGGTACCTGTATATTCGTAGTTATTTCCAGAGTTGAGAAGTAATTCGTCCGCAGTTGCGATTGCACACCGTTGTTCGGTTTCTCCGCATCTTATCGTCGACTGCCTTTCTATCGTGCAATACGCTGTAGAGCAAAAAGTAAAATGCATTTTGTACTTATACGAAATGATGAAGGATTCCGAAATATAAGGATAGGCCCAATATCAGGGATTCCTATACCAATATCCGTTAATATTTATTCACGTTTTATTGAACACCAAAATAAATGAAACATTTAGATATTAATAACAAACGGGTCATGTAACAAAAGGTGGGCATATCAAGCGTTAAACAAGCGTAGAAAGTCTGGAGTGATCAGAAGCACATACAGTCACAATTTATGAGATAAATGAAATTATAGAATTATTAATGAACGCAAAATGTAAAGAAAGACAGACGAAAAATATGCTTTAAGTGA